>SDVV010016020.1:0-14362 GCA_016164225.1 Gammarus roeselii
ATAAATATATATAAATATTCATAATATTTCAATACCGTAATGTTTGACACGAGCGTTATTTCCGGTCCAGGTTCGATCCATAAATTCACGCACAACGATATTATTTTTCCAACCGAATAGATTGTCCAAGCTTTATTTTCATAGCCGGTTTCAAGTTTTTTAATATGTAGCTGGTCTGGTAAAAATATAAATATAAATATAGATGTTAGCAAATTGCAAAAAAAGTTAAACTGCGGGCGAGCTCTCCTTCATGAAAAGAGATTGTGATGGGCAGGTTGCCAGAAACTGTGTATTATAAACATGATAGCCTGAATACAGATACTTGCAAAGGCTGAGTTCAGAAATCTGCAATTTCAAGGCACGTTTAATCTGTATATTCTGCATGCTGAATGGCGCCCTACGATCTTGCATTTTGGTGTTTGTTAAGTTTTTATTTAGACAGCAAATTGTACATAAAGAAGCTTGTAATTATGCAGACTATAACACGATCACTTGCGTCCAGACACGGGTAAACTAAGATACACAACTAGCAAATTGGCCATCCAATACAGAACATTACTGAATTCAATCCGTATGTTGTTTGTTCCTAGTAAGGTGACACATCAGATCAATGAGGCCTATGGAGGCCTTTGAAGAGTGCAAAGGTACTAAAACATGTACCTACACAAAAGATCGTAAATAAAAACATCCAAACTTAGAAAAGGCTAGCAATATCAAACTTTTCAGAGCACTTCAACATCACCAGCTAACGACGGTGGGTGCCCTTTTTCAAATGTCTCATCGTCAGGATACGAAACTTTTAGTGTTCGATCACTAGGAAGGAAAAAAAATACTGAAAACGATGTTCATCACATATTAATCGATCCAATTTTTATTCTTTACTTGACGAATTTCTGAGAGAAGGCAATGCATGAAAGTCGAGGCAACAGAATTGTTTGTGAATAACAGATTGGAACGAATTTTTTGTAGGTGTGCTGACGACGATTAGCCCTTTTATTATTTATTCACATGTGTAGGCCGTCTATTTCCAGTTTCAAGTGCATCTGTAATTTATCTGATGTTTAAAACATTCTAGCAATAGAAGTACACTCATTTAATAAAACTGACAACTCCCTACCTTGACACGCTAAGTAGCCAACTGCCTACCAAGACAAGCGACGGAGGCAACTCTATACCTAGACCCACTACGTAAGCAACTACCAACCTAGATACGCTACGAAGACAACTACCTGCATGAAACCTAGGCAACTACCAACCTAGACACGTAGAGAAAATATACCAACAATAACGTTGGGAGTCTTATTTAGATTATCACAGTGATGACATCATCGGAAAAACCTACAGTCCGTAGCCAGAATCGAACCCGTGACAACAGAGGAGCGTGTTAGTCTAGCCAAAACAGTACAATGTGCACGAAAGCTTGAATCACAACTTTTGTTGTGTTGGATGGCCTAGTGCACTGCGTGCTGAACACGCTAGACTGACAACTACCTACCAAGACACACTAGGTAGGCATCTACCTACCGCGACATGCTACGTAGGCCACTGCCTTCCTATACACGCTAGGTAGGCAACTACCTACCTAGATACACTACGTAGACAACTACCTACCTAGGCGCGATAGGTAGGCGACTGCCTACCTTGACACACTGCGTAGGAAACTAAATACTGAAACACACTACGGAAGCAAGTTCCTACATTACCACTCTACGTTGGCAACTACCCACTAGACATGCGACGTAGGCAACTACCTCCCTAGACACGTTACGTAAGCAGCAACCTACCTAGACACTCTACACAAGCGACTAGCAAGTTAGACACGTTAGGTAGGCGACTACTTACCAAGACACGATAGGTAGGCAACTACCTACCGAGACACGCTACGTAGGCAACTACCTACCTAGACATGCTACATATGCATCTACCTACCTATACACGATATTTAGGCAACTACCTGCCTAAACACGCTACTTGAACATCTACCTACTTAGACATGCTGTTATGATCAGCCTCCGCTAGCACATATATGTGACACAATGTCGATTCAAACATTACAATAAAGATTGAGTTGTGTCTGCCCGAGAAACAGTGTAGGCCTTAGGCCTGTTAACCCTAGCTTAAATTACACGAAGAAACCCCTTGCCTTGCATATTTTTCGATTCCCCTCCAAAGTATGTTCAGAAAAGCAGGTGGTCCCCATATGGGATTACATGACCAGAAGACGTTGACGAGTGAAGCGACATTTGGACATCCTGTAATACTCGACGAGGCAGCATTATGTGGTCTGGATCCAATAACGCAGGAGGGGGAAGCGTTAAGCTCAGGTTATCCCAAATTAACAGACAGATGGGAGGAGCTAACAAAATTCATTAACGGCCTAAATTGTATGTTTGCCAATAAGGTAAAGGTATGAGGACACCACGCCCCTTGGGAGGAACCAAATTTAGAGCGGTTCTCCTATTGGAGGATCATTTCAGATACATAAACAAGGCCCTCCCATATTATTTTAGGAGTGCAAGGGTAAATTGTATGGCTCCTCACACTTCATGGCAGAGCTGATCGGGTGGAGGTGAACCTGATTAGAACAGCGATCGAACACTCGGTGTGAGACGTTACTAGTATTTTTTTTTCATATTGACTAACATTTCCTAAAGCGTTTATATGTGTTCCATAGCTTGTCATTTAATTGAGTAATTCCTCAGTATTTATGAATCGTTTCTGTACCTCCCTACAGGGTGGGCGCTTTCCTCTGTTTTTGCTCTTCGCTACACTTTTTTTGCTGTTCATTTACACTTCCGTTCCGTTGTGTCTGTTTATACCACAATCAGTGATAGTACTCGATTGAGAGTTAACCTATTGACCTGTTACTTTGTTTTACATTCAAAATAATATCATAAAATAACTTGTTTAATCATTGAATCTTCGCACTTTTTCACTTGATTATAACTACCGTAAAATAAAATCTTACAACAACGCTACATAGGCGACCACCAACTTAGACACGCTAGGTAGGCAACTACCTACCAAGACACGATAGGTAGGCAACTACCTACCAAGACACGATAGGTAGGCAACTACCTACCAAGACACGATAGGTAGGCATAAACCTACCTAAACGCGCTGCGTAGGCAATTTATGAAACGGACTCCTTGCCAATTTAATTGTACGACGTTCACTCGTTATTGTTAATTTATATTTTTTTACAGTTTTTCGAAAACACAATACCTCAACTTCGAAAACTGAAAAATTAAATTGATCGAGTAACTTGGTCGAGTTACTTGGTCCATGTCATCCGTCTGGTCCATCGTCTTCCTCTTGTAATAAAGCAAATGCTGTGTTTAGTGCCAGTCGAATATTTACTCATGATTCAGTTTTCCTTTTATAGGTCGTGTTCTAAAGTGGTCCGATCCACTAGGCAAGTTCATCCAATCGCGTTCACTCTATATTGGTTTTAAAAGTTCGCTGTCGTCAAATAAAAATAAACAAATAATACCAAAGCAACAAGTAATAGCCACATTTCACTACGATTTCTTCATGCGGTATAGTATGTGAACAAAGTTCCTAAGTGAACTGTGAATGAGATCATTTTACCGGCGCTTTAATATATCGAGGATCATTATCATCTAGGGATTCTGTACATTTTTAATCGGGAACGAACTTTATTTCCCTTCTATACCTTCTATGTCATTCAGTTTAGAAAGGCATATTATTCTAATCATACGTGTGATCATGTCATATGAGGTAGAACTTATTGCTACTAATAACGTTCGAATTATTGATTCAAATACAAGCAAAAGTTGAAAGAAAATTGGTTTTTATCAAGGAGTGTAATATGTTGCATCAAGGCGAGAGATGTGTTACATCAAGACGTGATATGTTGCATCACGACATGTCGAATGTTGCATCAAGGCGTGTGCTGTGTTGCATCGATGCGTATGATGTGTTGCATAAAGGCGTGTGATGTTGCATCAAAGCAAGTGATGTGTTGCATAAAGGCATGTGATGTGTAGTCATGAAGATTTCAAGACGAGAGGACACTTATCAAAGTACTGGTCAAAGACTCGTGACGTCACCATGAGACGTAATTTTATTCCCTATAATATCTTTAACTAGAATTATCAGATAACATTTTTAGGCACATCCTACTTGCATTTGGATATCGGGCTTTCTTAAAAATGTAAAAGCAGACACTGAAAATGCTCAATATGGATGCAGACTGTCATGTTCTCTCTTTGGTGTTTATGGATTCCGATTTATATATGCTTAGTATGTTACTGTACTTCGACATGTAAATGCAGAACATTATTGATCCGCCTACTGGTTAAGGCAGTATGGAAGCCTAAATGATGAGGCGGAGGGCATTCGGATCTAAGCAGGCGTTTAGCAGATTTGGAGGGCGGTGGACACCCGCTCAGTTGGGAATAAGAATGGTTGAGAGCAGCGCCGCTGACTCTTTATGAATGTACTGTCGCCACACAACTTCGTCGACCTTGATATTATTATAAACTAGCGTAGCCAAATTTGTGCCTATATCTATCCAATTTTTGAAATTCTCCGTTGTATTTACTTATTCTAAATGGAAATGCTTTGTACTTGGAAACAAATGAAGATACATCAGTCATGCATAAACAAAAATTTGCATTAAATGAGTACTTAATTGTATACAATCACCACAATAGGCTATTGAGCAAAATTTGACTTGATACTTTGAATCAAGTATCAAAAGTAATTATTACTGCAATACTTTTCACACAAACGATCTTCCAATATATTAATGAGTAGTTCCCTATCACGATTTTTTTAATTTAAACATATTGTGCTTGTTTAGTAGCTATAATGTCGCCTAAACAGCCCTGAGGAGGGGGGCGGGAATATAGGAGCGAAACAGGCCTGGGGGGGAGATATAGGAGCGAAACAGCCCCTGCGGGGGAAATATAGAAGCGATACAGCCCTGTGGGGAGATAAAGGAGCGGAACAACTCTGGAGATATGGGGTGCGAAACAGCCCTCACTGAAAATGCCCTGGTGAATATTGATTGTTTATGATTAATAATAGGTTGTAAATAGTTATTGTAAAGGGTAAGTGTTATTGGATGAATTAACGTAAGAGTTTATTGCTTTGTTATATCCGCAAGAAATGTATAGCCAGTTTCCTATGACACATAGGAAACTGGCTTTACATATTAGGAACAGTTACACCAATCTATTTTTCATCATTTTAGCAGCGGTTGCAGGGGTATACGTTTACGTATTATCAATCCGTGTGACTGTGGACAATGAAACATAAATGATGAAATTGCTATTTACATATTTATTACATAATTACATAGTAGCATGGTTGCATAGGAATATTTACATATTAGGAACCTTTAGAGAATGAAACCTGGAAACGTGGACGTACTTTCGTCATTCACGCGAGTGCACTCGTCAAAGACAGCCTCAGCCGGTTTACGTCTTTTCCAAGATAAATTCATGTTTACATTAGTATCATCATCCACGACACATCGCTTCCTCTTCTTAGTGACGGTAGGTTCAACTTTAATGGCTTTTTTGGGAATTTCTGGATGCCCATATGAAAGACTTGTGCACGCGTCGACATATTAGCTTATATTTTCAAACTTACTGAGACAAATTTTAATAGTACGTACAGTTTGAAGCTGGCATGCTTGTGCACGAATATTGTGTATGGTATCAAAGTGTGTGTTGGTTTTCTGGTTATGGATGTCTCTGTATTGTTCGTGTCTGATTTTGGCATGCGTCTGGTAATTGACCCCTGAGCAGTTGATTTTGTTGCGTCGGATTCGAGCAACATACTGTAACACTTTGGTTGCAAGCAAATGATTTCACTCGGGTAGTCGTTGGCAGTTTCGCTTTTCAGTAGTCCCAGCTGTCCTTTCTTTTGTTTCATCTTACAAGGGGTGATTGTTAGGGTAGTTGGAGAAGTCTATGAATGCAGACAGGGGAGCTTGTCGCATTTCTGCCTCAATGTCATCCACACCTGTGAACTGGAGCAGCAACGAGTCTATGTACGAGTAGATGAGTGAGACGTTGTCACCGTAGTTAGGTTTCAACGTGTCATAAAAGAAGCTGTAGACATTTGCTTTAGCTTTCTTAATCATGTAGAAACCAACTTAGAGTGGGTGAACCATTCGGATATTTTTCTGCTTCAGGATAATGATTTCTGTTTCGGGGACGATGGCGTAGCAGTTTTTCAGGAAGGGGTTGGCAGCATGTTTTCGGAGCTCGTTAGCTGTGCACGCGACTTTTACCTCTAGACTTGTGTTGAGCGGATTAAACAATAGCTTGTCGTAAATACTATTTGAGAGCAGTTTATGTAGTGACTTTTCGAAGGACGTTGTAGACTCCTGACGTTTTTTGATATTTTTTCCTAATGTAGGATTTGAAGACCGGTCCTTGTTTGATGCGAAGAAAACGATAAACCTTGGTCAGTTCCAATCCTTGTCTGAGGAGTACTTGCAATAATCCCAGGGCCACGAGGTAGTCAGTTTGGGGCAAATGACTAGCAACCAGCGTACGATCTGCTCGTTTCCTGTTTATGAGATGTTCCGAGCCTGCCAAGAGATTTTATGTGAAGGGCGAAACATTGTCCAACCTGACTTCTTTGAGATGTAGCAGTAGTGGCAGCTCGTCTGTTTTTTGTACAACTTCGTCGCTGACTTGGGCATCGATACAGACAATGTACGTGTATTTGCCAGAACAGTCCGCGTTCACCAAGTCGTATACATGAATTTCTTCGAGGGTGAGCTTGTGAATTTCACCCATGATAAGGGGCTCACTCAAGCATCCACCATAAAGACTTAAAGTCTCACATTGATGCTGAAGACACAGGCAGTTTAAAGTCATAGTCTCTGCATCGGGGATTGTTAATCTTGGTAAGACCTTTCGTCAACGAAACAAATCCGCCTCTTGTATTTTTAACAATCAAGTGGAGTAGATCGACATCTTTGACCAACTCCAGTTTCATCTTGCCTTTCGTTGAGGGCGGTTAGCATTTCAAAGCCAGGGGCGCTCACAAAATGGACGGGATCCAGGGTGTAGTCGTCTGTCATGGTCTCCCTATACTTTTGGAAGATATCGGACAGTAGCAGCTTGTCGATCAACAGGTAGATGATTATGTAGTCACGCAAAGTCTTGCAGTTGACTGCCTGCCACATTTCATCATCTTGTTGCGATGGGATGTCTGTTTGGTCCAGTACAGAAACAGATGTGATGGACTAATAGCAGAAATGCCCTTTAAGAGGGGCGAGGTCTAGAACCTTGTAGCTGAGACTTGTGAGATGGGATTTGAGAAGCGGCATGTCATGGCCACTCTGTTTTAGAGTTATGGCAGGACTATCTAAATTTGAGTTGGGAACGAGTACGAGTAGATAACTTGACGTCGTACCTATCCCTGTCATCGTTCAAGGAGACAGAGATGCTGAACATTTTGTCTGACTGTTTTGGCAATACATTTATGTTAGAAA
The DNA here is from genome assembly GCA_016164225.1 of Gammarus roeselii. Taxonomy (NCBI): domain Eukaryota; kingdom Metazoa; phylum Arthropoda; class Malacostraca; order Amphipoda; family Gammaridae; genus Gammarus; species Gammarus roeselii. Next base: position 7,484 of record SDVV010016020.1, read on the forward strand.
AAGTTATGCCGCCCAATCCTCCCAATATAAATTTCATGTCATAGGCTGATGCTATTCAAGGCATTTATCCAAGTTTCTCCGTGATTCTGATGTTACAATTTGAACACAAAGCCGCAAAATAGTTGCCAGATATCACTTTTTATTGGGTCCAAAGACGCCCTCGATGTAATGATTATGGTGACGAGCTCTTTTTTTAACAATTGCTCCAAAAGTGTTCCCGTAGCACTCACATGTTTTGTCTTGTTTTGTGAGGACGGGTTCGGGGTAAAATGGTAAGTTGTACCCATAATCATTAAAATCCAGCAACATATTCTTGAAAAGATGTGTCTCTATCTCCTCAAGCGGAACAGAAGTCGAATCGACTACTTTGTGCCGTACAGTTTTACCGTCTTTATCCACTAGAGTATAACGGTACATACACAACTTGTGTATGTTGACTACATGTTTTCCCTCTTGGCATGGCTCCAGCACAGATTCACAGTCATAATAACAAACAACCGGTGGTTTCATTGTTGCGTACATGACTGAGAATTGGTACTCTCACCTTTTCCAGGCATAATTATGTTTTGCAAGCCTGTACTGGATGAACACAATTTTATGTGTTCAGCCTTTTTGCTCGCATTCATGCCCTGCATGCAGAATAGACAAAAAAATGTACTGCTTCATCTCCCCTTTCTAAAGGTTTTCATGAATGTAGTGAATCACGGGATGAGCGCAACATGGTTGGCATCTAAGATTTGCACAAGATGGATCGTGCGTTCCTCACTATCTTCTGCACTGCCTCTGTATACACTAACAAGATCATATCCTTCCTTCTCTGTTGTGAGCTAATACAGTCTAATGTTAACTTCACAGTCCCTTTCTATGACTGGAAAGTCTTCTAAAGCCACAGGTTAATCCAAGGCAAGGTTTGGGAAGTTAAAGTATGTGTCGTTATGCGTGAGATACGTAAACTCGGAATCTTTTTTTTTTAAAGATTTGTATGTTCTCGCAAGTGGAAATGGGCGACGAGACTTGTCAATACACAATTATTGTTATGTGTTTTTATGTTCTCAATATGGTGGCAACCTGGACAGGTTTTGGGCCAAGGAACATAGTCGCCAAGTTGTTTAGTCCCATTAACACTCATCTTGTAGGATTTAAGCTGAACACTGGTTACTGTATTTATGAACCAGCCACTACCTTCTCGCTCCTGTTTTTCCAATTTATTCTGTAAATCTACTCCGAAATCTTCAATCAACTCGCCCAAAAGCACGTTTTTTGTAAGCTGGGTTGCTTTTGTGTTAGTCACCTAGTCCTTGTCATCTACAGATGCATCCTCAACTTGTTTGCCCATTTAAACATTCACGGTTCATTGGAATCTTTGGAGTGCGCCTAATTTAGATTCGGTGTGTTCGTCTAGCTCCTCGCGTCCTAATGTGATCAAGGAAGATATGTTGGCATTTTCAGTGTATGGTATAAATATTGAAGTGACAAAGTTATTTTCCGAAATTCCTATGGAGGATGATGGATAAAATATAGGCTCACGCAACGGAGCAGATTGATCCTGAGTGTTATCCGAACCTGGTTCCAATTCGATTGTAGACGGACCCTGCAGCAAAGACGAGTCATAAGTAGTCGTGTGCGCATCCAACGACAAGGATGACGTAGTACTCGATGTTGCAGCGGTAGTCCGACTCGAGGGTAGCCCCGAGTACTCTTTGGCACCGTTTGACCTATGCTTACAGTAGTCGGCACTAGAGACGACGGATCAACAGTTGGCTGAACTCCGTGTTGTTCCGGAATGGGGGCAGTGCGTTTTGCGCTAGCTTCCGCCTTTGCAGCATTTCTTATCTTTTTTGTGGCTGTTACCTTATTGCTTGCTAAAGGCTTTTTGCTTGCTATAACCTTTTCTGGGGGTATCACCTTTTTGCTTGCTAACGCCTTGTTGCTTGCTATAATCATTTTGGACCTTGTAACCTTTTTTGGGGTTGCATGCATTGGTGATTAAGCAGGCTTTAGTGATTGAGCAGGCATTAGGGGTTGAGCAGGCATTAAGGGTTGAGCAGGCATTAAGCCAGGTGTCGGGCAAGTAATCGCTTCACTTCGCTGCATGTCTTGGTTATGCACACTCTCTCTTCGAGTATCCAACAATGGCGTATCCGTCATCACCATATCGTCTTGATTCATCCTGCAAGAGTAAACAAAGGTATATCTTTAATAAAACTATCAAAAATAGACAAGCAAAGTTACAAAAAGACATCTCTAGAATAAAACAGAGAATAGACATGTTAGAACTAACAGTACTTACAATTCGTGTGAAAACATGACTGGCACCAACAAGATCAACTCTGCCAATCATGTATGAGCTGCAGCATTTACAGTTTTATACAACAGTGTATGAAAACTTGGCCAAAATAGTGGCCATACACTGCCAGATGTACGATAACAGAATCAAATCAAAACGAAATCAAAATGACACCGATATACGGTGTCATTTTGTGTGACAATGACGTCACCCATGACATGTGGTGGGTGGGTAGAGGAATCATATAAAACTGGCACTGCTGAGGCGATGTAGACACACACCCGTCGCTCCTCGCTTCGCCTGGACCTCCTCGGCTCTGGCCCGCTCATAGTCCCAACCACAGCCTATCGTCCTCCGACCCCGTGATCCATCTCGACTGCTTCAAGAATCTCATCAAAATGAACGTCTACAGGATGGATAACTTGATGGTCTCCAACAATCGGAATATCAAGAGATTTTCATTCGTCGGGGTTAATAATTCTGTGTCAACGATACTAACAACATTTAAAGGTATCTTAAATATTTCGAAGATGAAATTGGATTCTTCGATCTTGATATGACAGGAGTCCAGCAGTGTAGATTTACTTTGCAATCAATAAAGTTGTTCGTTGATGTTTTCAAACTCAAAGTCGTCTCGTCACAGATCTAAAATCTCTCTTCGCCTTGACTTCATTGCGAGCTTTCTAACACAAGAATACGCAATCTTGGATATGATACAAAGTCCTTTGTACTCTACCTCCGAACCATGTGGATTTAAACGCGCATTGAAACAAGCTGAACGCGAATCTAGACCTGATCCTAAATACGAAATGATGGATTCCACAACCAATACCTTCTACTCCGGGGCTCAACAACACGAAAATAAGACCCAAACGTTGCAGGCGCCAAATTTCAATGGCGGACCCCAAGATCATGACCGCAAGACCCAAACGATCGATGTACTAAAAATCTATAGTCGTCCCCAAGATCAAGACGTCAAGACCCAAACATTCGATGTACCAAACAAATCCTACTTTGGAGGATCACAGTACTCCTTTGGGTCCTTCCCCTCAGCTTTTGAAGTCGTTGCAGAAAGCCCAAACCGGGGTTTATTTCTCTAAATGTCACGCTCCAAGTCGTTCATACCCATCAAAATTTGTTGTGATCAGGCTGTGTTTTATTTGAGCATGTTAGGCGGTTCATAAGTACTAGGCCATTTATACAAATACTGCTGAACTTATAGAATAAATATCAGCATAAAAATGATCGACTAACCAATTCGGTTTGGATACGTTGTGAATGTGTTAAAGTTTCGAAAACTAGCTCTGAATACCTGGATTGGAGTTCAATCAATGTTAATGGTGTAAAATGATCCTTTGAATAAACTATAAGCAAGTGCCTGCTATTAGCAAATCAAAGCCGAAATAGATGGCTGAAGTCTTGCTCCCACTAAAGTAATTGCATGGCAATGTAATATCTTTTATATGAGATCTAAGTTGCAACTAGTACCGTTTTGATACAGTGACAGTATGGTCATCGTGCGCCAGCGCAGACCGGCGAAGATATAATATTGTTCAGGTGACGAAATCTTGTTGGCTCCACCATGTTCAGGTTATGATAACGATAACGTTCTCTGTGTGCATGGTGGAGTGAAAGAAAGAGACGCAAAACGGCCTGTCCTCAATCAACATGGTGGAGTGCCAGCAGCCTGCTGCAACCCACTCCTCTATTGTCGAGTGTGGGTAAAACAATCTGTAGCAACACGGTCCCCCATTGTCGTGGTGGAGTGACACCCACCTCAACACAGTACTCCATCATTGTGGAGGAGTGACAGCAACCGGCCTCAATACGGTCCTACATCATATTGGAGGAGTATCAGTAACCCACCAAAACACTTTTTTTTATCGTTTGTCGTGGAGGAGTGGGAGTAGCCCGCCTAAACACAGTCCTCAATCATTTTGGAGGAGTGGCTGCGGCCAGCCGAAACAAAGCCGCGGTCCCTTCATCGTCGTAGTGGAGTGCCGACAACACCTGATCACAATTATTCAAAGTGACCATCCAAGCTGGTTGTGGAACATGAGCCGTTCCTACCACTTAGCAATTGTGACGCCAGAGGAGCGGGAAGCAGCTCATGAGACCTACGCTTTCTAAACAATTGAACAAGATTGGAATAGCTCTAAAGATCCTTCCATTGTATAGAAGGCATAGTTCATATCTCATTCAGAGCCCTTGGCGGAATGTGGTTGTTGTTTTGAGGCCTGTTCAATGAAGCAAAGGTCCCGTTCCGAACCACGATTGCCAGGAGTTGCAGTTTTCAAAAAATCCACTTGGTGTCATGCATTGAAAGTATAGTCATATGAAGAAAGAAAGCGAGCGGACGAATGCTGATACGTGTATCCTGGGCACAGAGACGGCGCATAATCAGAGCGATTTCTTGCAATTTTTAGATTCTATTCGTATACAGACGAATATAATCTATCAATTGAAAACAGAGAATATTTAACTCCTCTATACTTGACCAATCGCACTAGTTCCGCGTCGAACTTTCAGGAATAGTTATTTTTTAAGTCTTCCTATATTTGGGTTGTTAACCGTTCAGACTTTGTCATCAAGATGGACCGATGGAATGCAGAAAGGCTACTGAATATATTTTTATCTGTATGAACGTATCAGTTCAGTGCTTAACATTTCCATGTATTGCTGTATAGGATGGCAGTAACTAGCATTGAAAGAGTGTAAACTTTGAGCTCAGGGCGCCCTACCTACAAAAGTGTTAACAAGGGCTATATACAACAACACCACCGAGTATTGAACCGGTTGGTAATTCTAACAGAAGAACAGCTCTCCCAACGTTTACCACTACAACAAAGATTTAGGCACAAACGTAATATCCAAAGTTCATGAATGCTTTCCTGTGCGACGATTGTTAGTTTTCTTTCATGTTGCATTCGCACAAAAGAATCGAATTAACTTAGGAAGCAGTATGCATGCACCTCATTTCAACAGCATCACCCACTACAAATAAAGGCAAAAACAGCGTCGATCGTATTTCAAGTCCCCCTCCACCAAATGTGAGTATTTACAGCCTCGCTCATCATGGCCGAGTCGTGCGTCGCGGGCCCTGGTCGGGGCTGGAGTTTAAAAATATGCTGGTATAATATTGGAAAATTACAATGTTCATTGTCATTAAGTGCCATTAAAAAGTTAAGAGCTTTCTAAAAATGCTGATAACGCACAGTGTTTTAAAATAATGATAAAATAATTATGTATTACTTACTGATCATCAGCTATTTTATAAAAAAAAAATCCTTTATCACGAAATAAAACTTGCTACACAGAAAAATTTGACTGTGTACATTTTTCCTCGGCATACGTCATGCCCTGAGAGGTCTGTTACGACCACCGTGTAGGCTGGCACGCTCGCTTAGTATGATGGATGTTAGAGTCCACGCACGGCATCCAATCACCTCGTTGAATCGTATGATCGAATGTTGAGACAAGGGATGTGAAGCTTTTGGTTCATTTATCAACGTAATGTTTAAAATCTCGTCGCAGCTCTTCCGACTCATCACTCTCCTCCGATGTTGTTGTGGTGGCACTGACTACCCTGGTGGCACTGACACGATGTGGTGGCACTGACAACCCTGGTGGTACTGACTACCCTGGTGGCACTGACATATTGTGGTGGCACTGACAACCCTGGTGGCACTGACTACCCTGGTGGCACTGACATATTGTGGTGGCACTAACTACCCTGGTGGCACTGTCATGTTGTGGTGGCACTGACTACCCTGGTGGCACTGACACGATGTGGTGGCACTGACTTCCCTGGTGGCACTGACATGTTGTGGTGGCACTGACATATTGTGGTGGCACTGACTACCCTGGTGGCACTGACATGTTGTGGTGGCACTGACTACCCTGTTGGCACTGACATATTGTGGTGGCACTGACTACCATGGTGGCCCTGACATGTTGTGGTGGCACTGACTACCCTGGTGGCACTGACATATTGTGGTGGCACTGACGACCCTGGTGGCACTGACATGTTGTGGTGGCACTGACGACCCTGGTGGCACTGACATGTTCTGGTGGCACTGACTACCCTCTGCCTTAAGAGGTGAAAATCAATTAAAGCCTGATTATTTCTATTCATAAAGGTATCCCCATGATTGGCATGATGGCATTAGTCAAGATTATTTCGTGTCTACTAGGTTTTAAATCATGGATCATTTTTCTTGGAGATGTTCATCTCGACATCATCATTGATATCACATTTGACCTTCTGTTAGAGGCCACAAAACATAGACTTATTCCCCTCCCTCATCTCCCTCGACGTGGCTCAGTGTGCCGTAACTTGTGGAGGCCCCTCCCTCATCTCCCTCGACGAGGCTCAGTGTGCCGTAGCTTGTGGAGGCCCCTCCCTCATCTCCCTCGACGTGGCTTAGTGTGCCGTAAATTTGTGAGGCGTTCCACATAGCGATGTTTATTGTCAGGATACGTTTTCATCTCCTTCACCAGCGATGAACCATTTTCTTTTCGCGGACGATGAGGTGACCAAAAAAGTTCATATTTATGCAAATAATTCGCAATTTACGAAATTATTTGCACAC
>SDVV010016021.1:0-14362 GCA_016164225.1 Gammarus roeselii
CGTTAGCCTCACTGTGTCGGCACATGTGTCGACACCATGTAGGCATTTACATACCTTTTGGGCAAAAAGGGTTACCATATACTGCCAGATGCATAATACCTAGGCAACCTAACCAAACCTAACCAACTTAAACTATGAATTATGTGACATCGTTCGAGATTTTTTACTGCATACATATGATACTTAGTCACTGATATATGATATATTCATATCAAATCCCTCCACATGGCTCTACATTTGATCAATCATTTGCAGTTCTCATAAACACTTTCAATTTTGATCTAAGTAAATCATCAGAAACCTAACCTAACCTAACCTAACCTTATGTTTGGTTTTCAGTCATCGATACATACATATGAACCCCCTCCACACGGTTCTTTACGAAACTTGCACCTAATTATCTCTATTTCGTGGTCAATCTCGACTCATATATGTTCGCAGAGAAGACAGATTACCCGACCTAACCTAACCTAACCTTATGAACGGTATTCAGTCATTGATATATACATATGAAGCCCTCCAGGCAACAGTAGATATCATTTTAACATACATGTTATTTATTTCATTGTCACTCTCGACCCATATTAGTTAGCAGAGAGGTCCCATTTTCAAACCTGGATGGATTGAATGCTACAAGTAATTAAAATGTGTATCCTGTTTCATACAAACGTACACGTGGTCTCACACTAAGTAATCGTCATGAATATGAAAACTATAGGAAAGAAAAGGTAAATCAGAGATGCAAGTAGTCAAAGGTTGTAGAACCAAGGGAAGATATTGAAGTAGAATAAGAAAAAACATAGTGTGAGACTATGTGTCCGTTTGTACGAAACTGGATACAAATTTGAATTACTTGTGGCATTCAATAAATCTAAGTTTGAAAATTGGACCTTTCTGCTAACTAATATGGGTCGAGAGTGACAACGAAATAAATGACATGAATGTTAAAGTGATATCTAGAGTCGCCTGGAGGGCTTCATATGTATATATTAATGATTGAATACCGTACATGAGGTTAGGTTAGGTTAGGTTAGGTTAGGTAATCTGTCCTCTCTGCTAACATATTTGAGTCGAGATTGACCACGAAATATAAATAATTAGGTTCCAGTTTTTAAAAAGAACCGTGCGTAGGAGGTTTATATGTATAGATCGATGACTGAAAACCGAACATAAGGTTAGGTTAGGTTTTTGATGATTTACTAGATCAAAATTGAAAGTGTATATCAAAACTGCAAATGCTGGATCAAAATGTAGAGCCATGTTGAGGGGTTTGATATTATTATATCATAAATCAGTGAATAAGTATCATTGGTATGCAGTACCAAATCTCGAACGATATCACATAATTCATGGTAGAGCTTGTTAGGCTTGGTTAGGTTGCGTAGGTATCATGCATCTGGCAGTGTATGGGAACCCTTTTTGCACAAAATAAACGTAAATTGCTACATGGTATCGACACATGTGCCGACACAGTGAGGCTAACGACCCTGTATATGTGCGATGTGTCAACAAATGTGCCGATACTGTGACGCTAACGCCCCTGTATATGCATGCAAAAGTATCTGTGTATATCTGGTGTGTGACTTTAAAAAAAAACTACTTAAAATAGAGCAGTGTGGAAGGGATTTGATGTGTACATTGTACAAACTAATGACTAAATATCATACATAACCATCAAACTTGGATGAAAATATATTATTATTGATCAAGTTCGTTAGGATGACTAGATCTTTGAACCTAATACCAGGTGGAACTGTTCAACGTTAAAAAAGTGCAACAAATTGAAGTGCATCAGTTCTCTTGGATCCTACCTGCTGAGTCTCATCCAAACATGAAACAGAGATGTCGAGAAAAATTCTGTAATTTAAACATCTGCAAAAGAATATTTGCTGGATCAAATTGGAGATATGTTTTCAAACTGCTAATAATAAGTTAAACATACAACCCTAGTGAAGAGTATCACACTTATCAATATCATACATAAGTATCGAACTTGAATAAAAATACTTGACTCATGGGTTAAATAGGTTAGGTTGTTTAAGTATTAATGTAGTTGGCACTGTATGGGAACCCGTTTATCATCCATTTCATTGATATTTGGTCTATGTTATCGTACATTGATATATATTTCGCTAATTATGTTCCTTAGACATGTTTTATATCATAGATCTTGTTGCCTGCGGACCTTACATCACAGATCTGTAGTAAATATGTTATAGTGGATTTATTCAATATTCGCTATAATAGACAAAAATGGTAAGATCAACACATCCAACACTACAAAAAAAATCTTATTCCAACAGTGAAACCGTACAAAACACTTGCTAACGCTTGAACCCCCACAACAATCCCTGATATATGTTTGAAGCTTACATAAACGTTTTGAACTCTACAGTCTACTAACGAGCGATCACTTAACATTACTTGAAACCAGTCGATATTACTGGACTTAAAACAGGTGAAAGGAAAAAAATATCTATATGTAGGTACATAAACTGGTAAAGATTGGTAAAACTATAGAGTCAAGTGGATAGATTTGATATGAATAAAGCATAAATCAAGAAGAAATACCTAACATAAGTATGAAAACGGGGGGGAAAAATCCTTGGTTAGATCAGGTTAGGATGAGTTAGGTTTAAGCACATTATCACAAACCTTCAGTGAAAAAATGTCACAGTGGTTATTGTGAATGCTCAAAATAAGACAGATATTCTGGATTGGTGTGCAATCTCATAACAAAACCTGAATTAATTAATATTTTCTAGGTGTAAAAACTGCTAACGTCTTACAAACATTTATAAAAGTATGACGTGCGGGAATAAGCATCTAGTAAAGAAATGCGAGCGGATAACATAATTGAGATGTACATTAAATTATTGAAGTATTTTAACACTAACACTTTACGCAAAACCCATAGATCAGCTCTCCAAGACGACATGGAACCGGAGTCGAGAGGTAGAACATATCAATATTTTGCATCATTACATCCAATTTGGCGTATTTTAAACCCAAAATTCAATGGAAAATAGTCAAAGTTTGCCTGATTTAGTTATATTCCTCTGATACCCAATCAAAACATATAACAACAACTATAAAATAGCTAAATAAGATCTTCTACTCTACCCTAACCGACAATGATTGACTATTAAATACGTTGTATCCTACCACACCCAGATGATAAATCCTACTCCAATATCCTACGTGATCTGGTTCATGACAAAGATCATATACTAGAATATAAGAAATACCAAAAAATATCTGACATTTAGGACCGAGTTAATGCGAATAAGGTTATTTCTACTACGATACCTGTTCAAATCTATTACAAATTTCTCTAGCAGTACAAAATTCAAGCCCACTGTGTCGTAACAACGAACTCTATAGTGCTTACTAAGTCATTTCTCAGCAATCTATCACTAATAGATAACAAATTTAGAGGTAACACCCAGTCACGATACATTACCTTGGACGTGTCAAGCATAAACTTACAATCCTAAGAATATCGTGGAAAAATCATACAACAGCAACAACAACTATAATAAAAATAGCCAAATAAGATTCATGACTCTGCTCTAATTCACGTTAAAATGTAATACATTATGGTATCCAGCACAGTAAATCCTTCTACTTACACAAAATAGGCATAAACACAACGAGCTTTTGCCTATGGGACTCTCTAACTCCTCCTAAATATTGATGAATGGTTATACGATAAACATACAATACCCTAACAGCAAATCCGAGTTAGCAACAAATCGAATATTCTATATCTTTAATGACCACGTCAAACATTGTACCAGGATGTATGAAGATATGTAAAACACTAAACTAAATTATACCTGAAATAATGTTCTACATTGCAGATACAAACGTATTATTCCTATAACTGTATAAAGACTCAATACCTTGCATCGAAGATGGAAACTTTACAGAGAACATACAAAACTGAAAAACCCATACTAACACTCTCGAGTTATAACATATCAAGAAGATCAATTCTCTACCATACCAAAAACATACATTAAAACCGTGACGAACGAGAAAAAACATGTAACCAACCAAACAACTGATGTGAATAAGATACCAGAACATAGGAGCAACATAGGCTGAAACCTTTAGTTAATGGTGTGGAATACTTCTCTACACGAACACGCTACAGTATATAAAAAATCTGATGAAATTAGCCTCAACTCAGTCCATAACAGGATTAAAACGTAACTTCTTTAACTAAAGTAACCACGGCTTAGTCGTAACAGAATATTATATATACATATTCAATACCAAAAGGATGCAACAACCGACCAAATATGCCCGAAATAGTGTGCTATATGGAAGATACAAGCCCAAAATATCCTATAATTGTATGAGATAACTATTCAAAATTCCAAAAATCACTACAAATTCAACATAAATGAACCGAACATTAATAAGTATACATAACACAAAATAATAATTTACAATATACATCCATATCGTTCAGTATTCTCGCTGTAGGGCATCCAACGAAACTCGCTATACCAAAAAATCGAGATAAGACTACCCGAACAGTCATGATAACGAAACTAGATAATGCGTTATGGAGTCTACAGAATCTCATAACGATGTTGCTGCATCCTAAGAAAGATAAAAATCAACTCGCCAACTTCCAGATTAATAAACCGTACTAATCTCTAGATATCATTTACATATGAAATAAATAGATGGAAAAACACAGAACACTCCCTCAATTCAATATCATGCTGGTACCCCACCAAACAACCTCCGAATGAGTCAATTATACCCCAACTTTGTTGACGTTCGTGGGGTGAGGTAGTGTGTGGCTAGTCCTCCTCTGCTTGATATATAATAGAGGAGGTCACTTCATTTGCTTCAATTGCTGTGTTCAACATTAACACACGGTAAATGCTAAATAGGCCGATTTAAAACTGTTCTTCGGACTATTCAGCGAAGTGTGGGTCACATATAAACACAGTGTATATGTGTTTGCGACAATCAGGCCCACTTTACTTTATTCAAACAGTGCAAGGGTAGAGCTTCCCTTGATGGCCCCCCCTGCTCGGCTTCCCCATCTACAATCGGGAAGCGCGCAAACCGCTGACTCTCGTTGCCTCGGTAAGCCATACACCCAAAAACCTCACCCCTACTCGAGACCGCTTACCGCAAACAATGCGGAAAGAGCCTCTCGCTTCCTGCCCCCTCTGGCACATCAGTTCACTGCGTTCATCACACATCAGTTCATTGCGTACCCCGGACATCACACCAGCACCGCAATTCATTGCGTTCAACGCACTTCGCTCTTTGTAAGGGACGCCATACCGCTGCTGCTGGACATCATACCATCTGCAACGGGACACCGCGCCGATGATACTGGACATCGTAACGCTACTACGGGACATCGTACCGCTGACATGGGACATCCAACCACTGCTGAGGGACATCATACCGCTACTACGGAACATCGCAGCGGTGTTACGGGACATCGCGCGGCTGTGGAACATAGAACCATCAACACACGTCTCTTTCAAGTAACAGGTTTTGTTTTCGTGAGTGTCTACGTGTGTGTACTCTTCGATGCACACTCGAAAAATACTTTACTTTATTTATTTAGTATGTGTTAACAATCTCGACTATAGTGCTAATAGAGTGCGTATTCTGATTGTTAGGTGAAACTCTTGTGTTGCTGTTGTGATGATCAGGAACAGTCCATCAAGTGACCTACTCCGTCTGCACCTTCAGACTAACGTACTGGATATTGTAATGACAAGGAACTAATTCCACAAGTGACTTATTCTGTCTGACTAACATCTGAAAAAAAAATAATAACTTTTCCACCCTGCCAAAACCAGTGTTATTGGTGTTCCATTGGCACGATTCCAAACCAGTGTTATTGGTCTTCAATTAGCACGATTTCAAAATAGTGTTATTAGTGTTCCATTAGCACGATTTTGAACCAGTGTTATTGGGGTTCCATTAGCACGATTTCAAACCAGTGTTATTGGTGTTCCCTTAGCACGATTTTAATCTAGTGTTATTGGTGTTCTATTAGCTAGATTTCAAACCAGTGTTATTAGTGTACTATTAGCTAGATTTCAAACCAGTGTTATTGGTGTTCCATTAGCACGATTTCAAACCAGTGTTATTAGTGTCCTATTAGCTAGATTTCAAACCAGTGTTATTGGTGTTCAATTAGCACTATTTCAAATCAGTGTTTTTGGTATGGTATTAGCACGATTTCAAACCAGTGTTATTGGTGTTATATTAGCACGATTTCAAACCAGTGTTATTGGTGTTCCATTGGCACGATTTCAAACCAGTGTTATTGGTGTTCTATTAGCACGATTTCAAACCAGTGTTAGTGGTATTCCATTAGCACGATTTCAAACCAGTATTATTGGTGTTCCATTAGCACGATTTTGAACCAGTGTTATTGATGTTCCATTAGCACGATTTCAAACCAGTGTTAATGGTGTTCCCATAACACGATTTTAAACCAGTGTTATTGGTGTTATATTAGCTAGATTTCAAACCAGTGTTATTGATGTTCTATTTGCCCGATTTCAAACCAGTGTTATTAGTGTTCTATTAGCTAGATTTCAAACCAGTGTTATTGGTGTTCCATCTGCACGATTTCAAACCAGTGTTATTAGTGTTCTATTAACTAGATTTCTAACTAGTGCATTATCAAATGGACTCTCAAATCCCCGAGGAAATTATCGTGATTGGCGATTACAATGTCAGCTCCATCAAACCAAATCAGCGAAAAGAAAGAGTCCAACTAAAATACTCGGTAAACCAGACTTGAAAATTGACGATATTAAAAGTATAATCAAAAAGGAAAACATACCTTTTTCTAAACCAATCATACTACAAGTCGGGGCAAAAGACGTGGTGGCGCAGACTGAAGAAACATGGGTAAGGTATAAAACCATGCTAACAAACGTCAAAAGATCGCACTCGAACATCCATGTCACTGGCATCCTGCCCAATCCAAACCAAGGTAGATATAAATTGAGCAAGATGATATTTCTAAACAATCGCATAGCATCGTTTTGCAAAGCACAACAAATCTCATTCTCGGAACATTGGGAAACGATGATCAACCTCAAAAACTACGAATTCGATAGAATCACCAATAAGGCACGCATGAACACGTCTGGGCTTGATACCCTAGAAAGCATCCTTCAGAATATCAGTGCTGGCCTTGTCACCGAAATTAAATCAAAAAACTTTCTCGACGACAAACACAAGACTTCGCCGTTACTGCTCAACGGAATGAGTCAACAGCCGTCGCCAGAGCAATTACGATCACGGACCCTGCAGTAACGATAGAGGAACAACCAACGAAAACAGTCTCACCACCAACAATAAAGTCCATCGAAGTAACACAGCAGCCCCCGACCGCAGTTGAAAAGTTTCTGGCAGGATTTCGAGCCAAATTACTCTAAAATGTTACTATGTAAACGCTAGAAGTCTCCGAGACAAAATGAACGAATTGGGAATCCTCGCAATTAACGATGAAATTGACATAATAGCCATCACATAATCGTGGATGAAATCAAGCACCATAAATTATTTGGGTGAATTCACACTCCCGGGTTTTTCCCTATTTCACAAAGATAGACTGGGCCGTGAGGGTGGAGGAGTATTGTTTCTCGTGAAAAATACTCTACAAATAATACAAGTCCGTATTCCAAGCAGCAGACACGACATAGTTTCAATTCGAGTAGTCGGTAAACATACAAAGTGTCAAATCACACTAGTTTATCGTCCTCCCAAGAGCATCGTCGCAGATGATATCGATCTTTACAACACCCTCGTCGATGTGTTCAGAACACAAAACAGTATAGTACATGGAGACTTCAATATTCCCGACATCGATTGGGAAACAGAAGAATGTACGGCCACTGGCCAACGACTGATTGATTTTGCTGACGATAAATTTATGACCCAAATGGTAAAGACACCTACAAGAGGCAGCAATATTCTTGATCTTATATTCATTGCAAGCGACACTCATGTCACGAACGTCGAAGTGGGCGAGCCCCTCGGAAATAGCGACCACAATTGTATTCGTTTTATGATTGAGCTCAAGTTGATAACGTCAACTAACTGCAAAAAAGTCCCTAACTTTAGATTAGCAAACTTTGATAGCTCAAGAGAGGCAATGGCGTCAGCAGATATAGCCTTTGGACAAGATGTCAATCAATCGCTGAACAATTTTTTGAGTGCACTTCAAAATATTGAAAATGACCATGTCCCTCGCTAAAACAGGCGAATAGCAGTCAATCAGTCTAAGTACTGGAAAGGAGAGTTGCAGCGCCTTCAATCGCAAAAGAAAGCAAAGCACTCGAATAAACAGAAACACCCACACGACGATGCTGCAAAAAAATTAGTACAAAATCAGCAGACGGATTTTTAAGACGGTCCTAAAACGTAAGAGAAAATATTACGAAAATGAAATTGCGACCAATGTCAAAACTAATCCGAAACAATTTATTAGTTATATATCAAGCAAAAAAACTCAAGATCTGTAATTGGCTCTCCTGAAAATGATATCGGTGAGCTGGGAACTGACGACACTGAAATGAGCGTCCTGCTTAACCAATTTTTTTGTTCTGTATTTACGTTAGAGAATGCGGATATTCCTAACCCTGAGGATGTCATAGCGCAAAGACAAATCAAAGCCCTCAGCACAGCGAACTTTACCCCTGCCGAAGTTATTAAATATATAGAAAAATCGTAAGTTACAAAATCTCCCGGTCCTAACCAAGTTCATCCCAGAATACTGAAAGAGACTAAGAACGAAATTGCCGAACATCTAGCAAATATTTTCACCCAGTCTCGCACAAATGGCACCTGCCCCTCTAAATGGAAAGAGGCCAACGTCACGCCAATTTTAAAAAAAGGGGACAAAAAGTGTCCCGAAAATTACCGTCCAATAAGTCTCACTTCAGTCATAGGCAAATTGATGGGAAGTTTGATCACGGATAAAATTACAGAATTCTTAGAATTAAATCAGTTAATAGTTACCTCTCAGCATGGCTTCAGACGCAATTGATCATGTCTCACTAACCCTCTGTTTTTTTTTCAAGAATATAATTGAATTTCACGACGCAAAATCTCCGATCGACATCATTTACCTTGACTTTCAAAAGGCTTTCGACAAAGTTCCTCACAAACGCTTGGTTAGTAAATTGCACAGCATCGGCATTCGAGGTGAACTCAATAACTGGATAAAATGCTGGCTCACGGACTGATGGCAGCGATTCGTACTTAATGGAGCTTCCTCCAATTGGGGTAAAGTTACAAGCGGCGTGCACCGAGAATCTGTGTTAGGTCCAGTTCTCTTCATAATATTCATAAACGATCTCGACAGCAACGTACTCTCGAACATTAGTAAGTTTGCAGACGATACCAAGCTAGGAGGAAAAGTGCAAACCAAAATCAAATTTGAGCAGATCCAATCAGACTTGAACAAAATTGTTGAATGGTCTGAAAAGTGGCAGATGAAATTCAATATCTACAAGTGTAAAGTAATGCACATTAGTCACCAAAACCACAAACACGAATATTCAATGTCCGGAAACAAACTGATACCCGTCACCGATAAGAGAAATCTAGGTGTCATAATTAGTAACGACTTGAAAAGCACCAAGCAATGTAACGATGCAGCCAAAAGAGGCAATAAAATGTTAGGCATGATATCCCGCACAATCTCGTACAAGAGCAGAAATAGTATTCGCGAGTTATACACTGCCTTTGTTAGACCGCACCTTGAGTATTCCGTCCAAATCTGGTCCCCATACCTCAGAAAATACATTATTAAATTAGAGAAGGTCCAACGTAGAGCTACCAAACTAATCCTTTCGCTGCGCAATAAATCATACGAAGAGAGACTGCGCGAACTCAACCTTTATTCGCTAGAGAAACGTAGAGTCAGAGGTGACATGATCAAAGTGGGGAAGATTATGAAGGGTAAGGAAAACGTCGAGCGAGCAAGCCTTTCATCTTTAGATGCGAACGGAGTGACCAGGAATAATGAATACAAAATTGTTGGCAAGCGTTCACACTCGATATCACGCTTAATTTCTTCACGTATAGGGTTGTCGAAGATTGGAACAGACTTCATGCGGAAGTTGTGAACAGCGATACAATCGAAATGTTTAAGTCATGACTCGATAAATTCTACCAAAATCGCCGCTAAATAGCTTCCATCTATAGCACTTTCACCAGTATATTCGTGAAAAATGGTGTTCGGCATTGACACCCATACGGTTGAATTAGTGTCAGGCACTGGCACTAGCACGGCAAATAAGGTGCCCGGCATTGGTACCTGCTCGTTGTAATTCGGTGTTCGACGAATGAAAGTGTACAATCTCAGATCAACACCGTGGGTGTTGATCTGGTCGGTGGCTTATCTTCAGGTGCTGATTTGAGTTGTTTCGAGAATCATTGTTAAATGTGTTTTTTTTCAACAAACTCTCCTTTTCTTGATCTATTGAAACATAAAATACACCGACACAAGATGCTATCTTAGACGTTGTACCTCAGAACTTACCTTCTTACTATCAAAAGGCAACCCAGTTTGGGCCAAAAGACCTCTTGTTGTCTTCATACACTTGTAAACTAGATAAGAAAACAAACACATATGTACAGATTTTTTTTTATAAATTTATAATCCAGACATATAATGTATAACGACGAACCCCGACAGTCAAACATAGCAATCATGCCACGGAAATAACTGATAAAACAAAAAACAGATATGAGCAAACTTACCTAATTTTTTCAGGAATGCATCCACCTTTTTTTGCCTATGGGGCTCCTGACATCCCCCCCTCCCTACCACTCTCCAAAATAAGATGAAGGCAAATTCCTATCAGAACCGTATGAATATATATAACGAGCAACAGTTAGTGACCAAGCGTACCCCAATAGAACCATCTAAAGAAGAAAAAACATATGTAAATACAATAAAGTTCATAAATAGAATAAAAATTAATATGTTCAATAACACTAACCTTCGAATCACGAAGAAGATCCTAAATTCACACTGAAATTGCTCATAAGCAACATGATATGCAACGAAATTGCAATACAGTATGCCCAGCATTGAAATGCGAACACCAAAGGTAGCGTGTAAACGTTCTATTTATATCATCTATTACTATATGAAAACCTAATAATATCTACAACCTATTGACATACCTTATGAATAATCCAAAAGCCTTCTCCAGCCCTCTTTCGTCCCCAGCTGAAGATGAACCCCGCCCCTTTCGCGTCACCCGTTTGGCTCCACCCACACCGCCTGACTCAGACAACATGACCGCTGACTCGCGGTTGCATGCAATGCCCCGATGAATTGTTATGTGAAAATTCCCGTAGACCGGACAAAATTCGCGTTTCAGATCACTTTATACTACTCTCCACACCAGAAGAGAACGTATTGTCTCATATGCGAACTCTGTGACGATGCGCGCACATGCTACTAAAGCCGCCCTTCTAGAAGGTCGGGTAGCGTTTGGCTAGTTTGCACCAGTGGGAACGGGAATATCCTTGGCGCCGTTGACGGTGGAATGCTCGTCGTTTTCACGGTCTGTGCATACGTAGTGTGGCGATGTCGAGTCTTGACTCTGCGGCTCTGGTGGATTCTCAGTGGGTTCCACTGCTTGCACCTCTGATGGATACAGCAGAGTCACCGGTTGAATGACGGAGCCCCCACAAGTTTTGAGTTTCACGCTTCTCACGTGACCGTCTTCACCTTCTTGGGTCTCGATGATCATTCCCTGACTCCATTACAGTCTGGGGCCTCGTCGTGGATCTGAACTACGTCACCTACTCCGAGCGCAACGAATCCCCTTTTGTCCTCAGCATGATGCCGAAGAAGTATTAGGTACTCTTCTCTTAACCTGGTTGGAAAACGATGCAGAATCTTCTGGATGTTTCTCTGAATTCGTGATAGAAGCTCTGCTATGAACATGGAGGGATCTGACTCTTCCTTTGGATCCAGTGTTGCCACTGGCACGCAGTCCAGACGATATCCGAGCATCAGCTGGGATGGCGTGAGGGGTTGATAATCATCAACTGAGTCGGAGATAAAAATTAACGGACGATCATTGAAGTTCGCTTCTATTACGCAGAGTACGGTGTGTAGTTCATCTTCCGCCACCATGGTTCTGTGTAACGATTTCTGCAAACAAAGCTTGGCCATCTTCACGATCCTCTCGAAAAAGCCTCCAAACCCTGTCATGTTCCTCCCAAGACATGATTATCTTGGCGGAACTCACAAAGTTTGACTCTTTGTCACGTATAAGCATTTGGGGATAGGAGCGACGAGCAGAAAACCGTCAAGAGTTCTCAAGAAGCCTTCTGCAGACCGATCCTTAGCATCTCCAAGCTCACTGCCAAGGTGGATGCACGCCAGTGCAGTGCAATGCACCGTTTTTCTATTCGCGTTCCCTCTTTCACATAAAGGGGACCGGCATAATTCACACCTGTTACAGCGAATGGACGAGATTGACTTACCTTGTACCCTAGAAGGGCAGGGGTTGATGGTCCACGGTAATGTGTGCCACGTTCTCTTCTGCACTGCATACAATTTCTTATTGCTTCTTTGGTTCTCTGTCTCACCCATGGAATCCACCACCTTTGACGTAGGCTGGCCACGACGTGGTTTATTCCCATGTTGTGCTTGACATTGCGAATTTCTTCTATTATCATTTTTTATGATCAGATGTTTAATAGGTAGCAGGATTGGATACTTCACAGAGTCCTCAATCTCGGCCTCTGTCGTCCTGCTTACCACCACTAGGTTGTCAGCCTTGATGCATGAATTTAACTGCGTCATTAATGGAGTGATACCCTAGGGACTTGATTCGCGAATGAATTTTATCTCATTCACATACGCCTCTTCTGGAAGTTCCTTTACTACCAAATTTAAGGCACATTCCATCTCCTTGAGTGTCAGGTATTGTTGTTTACCTTATCTCTATGACCTTCTATTGATCTCACCTTGATTTCTCACCTTCTTCTCCAGACACCCATTGTACCTTTCTACCCACCCAAAGGTGGTTACATTTGTTTGCCACCGATAGTAGGAATGATTCTAAGGGTGGTTGCTCTTCTGCACTATTAAGTGTCACACTTTGCACCTGTGCAGAAAAGTTTCCCCACTCCTGGAGTTCCGTTATTTCTTTGACTCATGCCACCACAGGTGGCTTGACTTGATCTTCCTCGGGTTGATTCCTCGAGTTATCAAGTCAGCAAGGTTTTGACTCGTGTAAACATTATGTCAATTAGCGTTGAGGAGAATTTTCTTGACGTCTGTCTTCCTGTTCTGCATGTAAGCTTCTAATGAGCCTGTCGAGTGTATCCAGCCTAGCGCCACTTGACTGTTTGACCACATGTAGATGGCCTCAACGTTGACTTCCCTTTCACAGGCTTCACTTACATACTTAGTGAGCCTTGCTCCAAGTAGAGCTGCTGTCAACTCTAACCTGGGTACAGAAAGAGTTTTCTCGGGTGCAATCCGTTCTTTTGCCATCAGTACTGTGGCCTTACCTTCACTAACTCCATACACAGCTACTCCATATGCCACTGTGGAAGCGTCTACAAATGTTTGTATAGGGTCAGTTGCGTTTGACAGGTGTGTCACCCATCTTGGTGAACTGTCCCTTCATTTTTTTCCATTTGATTCATCCCTTCCCATTTGATTCATCCCTATCCACTTTTAACTGCCAAATTTCCTTCTTTAGTAACTTGGCCTTGATGGTGATGGAAGTCATTCCCCCAATAAGATCAAATTGTGCAGCTAATTATCGGATAATCATTCTCTTTGCTGGCATGCCTGATTCTAATTCTTTAGGGGCCACCATCAAGGTGTCCTGTACAGTGTCCCATCTGAGTCCAAAAACTAAAATAATGGGTCTGGCATTTGATTCACCCTCTTTCTCTGGCTATGAAATCCTATAACAACGGTAACTACATCATTAAATGACACCCTACATATGAATACCATTAAAAAGAATATATACTACACATACAAACAGTTCGTTGAAATAAAATATACTATTCAAATAGATATATACTACACACACAGTCAACCTTCTCTGTACCAAGCTAAAATCTATTGCGGATACACAAATTAAATAATCTCGAATTCATACAATAATATTTACCCTTTACAATAACTATTTACAAACCATCAATAATCATAAACAATAACCAACAATAATCACCACGGTGATTTCGACTCCCATATATTTCGAGCGTTTTCAGCCCCCCTATATTATGGGCTTTTTCAGCCCCACTATATTTTGGGCTTTTTCAACTACATATACTCTATTTATAAATATATATAAAT
>SDVV010016022.1:0-14362 GCA_016164225.1 Gammarus roeselii
AAACTGGGGGACCCTATAGAGGCCCCTCTGAATCCTGGAACCTCTGCTCCCCCCTCGCAGCGCTGGAAAACCCATTCACAGAAAAACATTTATGTGAGATGCTTGAGTTGAACAATTAACCATTACAGTCCGCGGATTGCTGGCGCAAGGGGCGAGGGTCGCGTCGAGGCTGGTTGAGGTGCGTCGAGATCAGTCGAAACATGTTGAGGCGAGTCGAATTGGGCGCGACTAGCCGAAACTGGCCGAAATAATTCGAGACAAGCCGAGATGAGCTGAGACGAGGGGTCTCGGGGGACTCTGAGAGCTCGGGAAGACCCGGGGGACATGGGTCACCCTCCAGGATTCATCGGGCTCTTCTGCGACCCAAGGGACCAATGCCCCCCCCGCCCTATCCCCTTAAACAGTCAGTGCGAAATCAATAATCTGGGCAGTTTTTCTGCCCATGACGAACCTGCGCTTGCTTTCTTTTTCACGATCCATAATATTATAACGCTGGAGTATTTGTGCGGGAGTTCGTATTTGTGATTCTGTGAGTGGGTAATTTTTCTTCAGTCTGTGTTCGCTCGCGCGTGCATGGACCATATGCAGTTTCTGGGGTTGACCTGGACTGCGCAGCTATAAAACCTTGTGACGCGGTGAGGTTGGAGTCTATCTAATCAGTGAAGCCATAGACGTTGTACCTATTTCGACGATGCTGTCTGTGCGCACTGTCGCGCGTGCATGTTATTCTTGTAGTTCTTAGTGGTTGGAGGCGGGGATTAGTTTTGTACTAAAAATCAAAGAGATTGCGTGGCTGTAAACATTGTGTTGCGTTGCTGCCGGAGATGACTTGGTCCGCGTAGCCGTGAACCTTGTGCCAATTTCGACGATACTATATGTGCGCACTGGCGTGTGGACATGATAAACATGAGGTTCTGAAGAGTTGGAGGCAAGGATTCGTTTCATCTGAGTCTTTATCTTACCTAAATAAATGAATGTATTTATACAACTAAACTGTAAATATTGTGTTGCGTTGCTGTCGGTGGTGAATTGGCCCGTGTAGCCACTGACCTCGTACTAATCTCGACGTTGCTACCTGTACGCACTAGGGTGCGTACATATCATTCTTCAAGTTGTAGAGGATTGGAAGCAGAGGTCCGTTTCGAGTAAGCGTTTTTTCATTTGCGCACCAGCGTGCGTCTGACATTGCTAAAATTTTCTTTTTCTTTTCTAACTTTAAAAGCGTTGTTTTGTTTTTTCCTCGCACACTTAGGCGTGAGAGCCTACTGGAATCAATGATCATCGAGCCCTACGGGGGAGCCTATTATGACTCACGTTAAGGCTCTGGTGGAAATGAGGATCAAATCAAATCAAAATCAAAGAAAGGATGGGAAGGGGAAACATCAAGGACCACTGCCACTCACCATACATTCCAAAAAAACAGATGTCCACGTCATACTGAACTAGATGGTTCGAACAATATACAATTTACAGTTTTCCATCCTCCGACGAAGCATTGTAGGTTTTGTTCCCCACACACTCCCACCCGAGAGCAATGCGTATTGTCACTTATTGTAGCTGAGTGACAATTCGCTTTCTTGCAACTAGAGCCGCTGCTCATTTGGGTCTAGCAGCGCCTGGCTCACGCACAGCTGTTGTGTTTAAGCTGTCTCTCTTGTCACGGGTGACCCGGAAATTTTTGTCCCTTGCCAGTCGTTCGCATCGGGCAGGGGTGCCTGGTTTGGTTCCGGCAACTCGGGAGAAACATCCGAAGATTCTCTCGCTTGTACTTCTAATGAGTAGAGTAATACTACCGGTCGACTGACGGTCCCACCACGTGTTTTAAATTTCACGCTTCGTACGTGACCATCCTTTCCTTTATGAAGTTCGATGACCCGGTCCAGGCTCCATAGTAGCCTGGGACCTTCGTCGTGGATCTGAACTATATCCCCCACTTTGGGTATGATAATTTCCCTGGCTTCTACGGCGTTATGCCGTAGAATAGAAAGATACTCTTTTCTGAACCTGGTTTGGAATCGGTGCAAAATCCTTCGGATGTTTTTCTGGCGATGCGTGAGGAGTTCTGCTGTGAACATGGAGGGATCATATTCTTCCTCCTGATCAGGCGTTGCGATGGTGTGCTATCTAGACGATATTCAAGCATCAGCTGGGATGGCGTCAGTGGTTCATAGTCATCAACTGAGTCTGAAATAGACGTTAGCGGACGGTCACTGAGTTCCGCTTCTATCTCACAAAGTAGAGTGCGCAGTTCGTCTTCTGTCACCATAGCTCTGTGTGTTGTTTTCTGAAGACACAGTTTGACCATCTTCACTATCCTCTCGAAGAAGCCTCCGAACCAAGGGACCCGACTGGGGTTGAAATGCCACTTGTATTTATTTTGATTCAGGGTATCCCGTACATTAATGTAACTCCCAAGATTGTAGGATCTTGGCGGAACTCACAAAGTTTGATCCGTTATCACTGATCAACATTTGGGTATAGGAACGACGAGCGGGAAATCTTTGTAGGGTTCTTAGGAATGCTTCTGCGGACAGGTCCTTGGCAACTTCCAGGTGAACCGCTCAGGTGGATGCACAGGTATACCAGGCAATGTACCTTTTTTCAACTTGAGTCCCTTCCTTAACATAAAGGGGACCGGCATAATCGACACCAGTTGCCGCGAAAAGACGTGACTGAGTAACTCTATCACATGGTAGAGGAGGGGTTGGTGGTCCACGGAAATGCGTCCCACGTTCCCGTCTATATTGCATGCACTTCCTGATTATGTTTTTGACTCTCTGTCGGGCTCTCGGTATGAACCACCTTTGACGTAGGCCGCCACGACGTGGTTTATTCCCATGTGGTGTCTTGTTTTGTGACATTCTTCAATGATCATATCGGTGATCTGATGCTTGGCAGGTAGTAGGACTGGATATTTTAATGATTCCTCCACCTCAGCTTTGGTGATTCTACTTACTACTAATAATTTGTCACCTCTGAGCGTCAGGTTGAGTTGCTTCATCAATGGAGTGGAGCGCCCGGAACTGGGATTGCGAATACATTTTATCTCATCCGCAAATACTTCTTGCTGAAATGCTTTGACTGCCCAGCTCTCAGACCACTCCCTCTCCTTTAGAGTCAGACCCTTTGGTTGTCTCATACCATTGTTCACCAACTTACCAATAGGATTACCATTTGACCTACCATTTACCATACCCTTTGACTTACCATTTGAATTACCCTTTGACTTATCATTTGAATTACCTTCTGATTTACCGTTAACCTTAACCTTTAGGCACTCAATGATTTTCTTTATACACCCTAGAGTGTTGATTAACTTTTTGAAGGTGCAACATTTGTTTGCAACTGAAAGTAGGAAAGCCTAGGGGGTGGGATCTCTTCAGCTTTATTTAGTGTTACAGTGTGCACTTGAGTTGGAAGGTTTTTCCACTCCTGGAGTTCCACTATGTCCTTGGGTCCATGCCACCTCAAGTTATCAGGTCTGCGGGATTTTGACTAATGGGAACATAGTACAGTTAGCATTAGGGAGAGCTTTTTTTATGTCTAGCTTCTGGTTTTGCATGTAAGCCTCTAGGGGGCTTGCTGAGGGGATCCAACCCAAGGCAACTTGACTATCTGACCACATGTAAATGACTTCAATATTGACTTCCCTTTCATAAGCCTCACCTACATATTGGTCAGCCTTGCTAAAAGTAGTGCTGCAGTCAATTCCAATTTTGGTACAGGAAGCGTTTATTCAAGTGCAGTTCGTTCCTTTGCCATCAACAGTGTTGCTTTACCTTTACTGAACCCATACACAACAGCTCCATATGCTACTGTAGAGGCATCTACAAATGTGTGCAGGGTCACTGACTTACCAATTTCTGTATTGCGTTTGATGGGTATGTCACCCATCATTGAGAAATACCGCCCTACGGGGGAGTCTGCATCAACTTCGCGTTGGCACTCCGGTGGAACATGGAAGCAAATAATAAATAAATAAATCATTGAGAACTATTTCTTGATATTCTCCCATTTTACTTCAATGGATTCTGGAAGATCATCATCCCAACTCACATTTGACTGCCAACTTTCCTTCATTAGGAATTTAGCTTCGATGGTGATGGAGGTCATTAATCCAAGGGGATCAACAAGATGGTTCTCTTAGTTGACTTACCTGATTCTAGCTCTTTTGGAGCTACTGCTGAGGTGCCCTGAACCTTGTCCCATCTTAGTCCCAAGACAGGAGCAGTGGGTCTGACATCTGACTCACCTTCCCTGTCCGTAATCATTTTGAGCTCTGGGTCATTTGTTGCCCATTCCCTGAGGTTGAGCCCAGCCTCACCCAAGATTTCCTTGGATGAAACATGGAATTCTTTTAACTCAGTCTTTGTTGATGCTTTGATCAAGAGGTTATCAACATGGATATTTCTTTTGATCTTATCAGTAATGTCCCTTTGTCCACCATACTTTTCCAAGTGGTGATCAATGGTTGCATTAAGGATGAATTGAGAGCAGGCTGCTCCAAAGAGGATGACCTTAAAGCGATATGTGTCTATGGGACTGTCAGGATCCTTGGGATCTCTAGGCCATAGAACCCTAGTAAAATCCCTGTCCTGCTCATCTAATCCTACCATCAAGAATGTCTTTGCAATATCAGAACAGGCAGCTAGCGCCCCCAATCTGAATCGCATCAACATTTGAGGTATTTCAGGGACCATGGATGGTCTAGGGTACAAACAATCATTCGGACATACTGCATCAATGTGTGGTTATAATGAACAATCAAATACCACACGCAGGGGTATTGTCGGAGAATCCTTCTTTACTGAATGGTGTGGAAGATAATGACAAAAATCCATCGGTTTCATGTTCCTTACCTTTTCGATGAAATCTTTCTGCAACTGTTCTTGCATTACACCGTCATAGAGCTTTAAGAGTTCAGGTTCTGACCTCAAACGCTTGAAATTACTTACTAGTCTTCCCTGGGCTAAACGATAATGGGTTGGCAGCGTGGAGCGAGATGCCTTCCACGACAGTCTAGCTACATACTTACCCGTAGAGAATCTGATGCTTCCGTTGAACTGCTCCAGGGCTGCTTTATCATCTGGGTGAGCTTCCTCTGGCGAAATGCCGATGATATCTAGCTTCCACAACAGGTCGACATCTCATTCAGGTTCCTTGCTGACTGCAACCTTGAGTGCCGTGATTACACTTATCTGGGGGGATGCCAACTTTCTGTTTGTTATGGGTCCACACAACATGTCTCCGAGCTTTGATGATATTATTGTAACCCCTTCATCCTGTTCTTTAGGAATGATGAAGCTATAATAATAGTCTGCTCCCACAAGCATGTCTACAGGGTAGTGGACTGTATTATCAAAACAATCAGCCAGATTACGTCCTTTGACTGTTCCCCTTTGAGCAAGCTCATTTACTCCATTCTTGTGGAGTCTCTCAGCTAGAGTGTCACCCACTATCACGTCCATGGATGTGCTCTCATGTGTTGGCACATCAATTGTGACCGTGGTGATGTCATACTCAGTTTCAGTACCTTTACTATTGAAACCATGAATGGTTAGGGTGGTATGACGACATGATGTGTCACCATTGCTCAGTATTCCTCTTTTAATGAAGGATCTCTACGCGCCCTGATCAAACAAAGCTCGCACAAGCTTTGTTCCATCTTTGGTTCTCAAATTTACCATTGCTGTGGGTAGGGCAGTAGCCTTTCCACATCCTGCTGCCAGTGCATTCACAGTAGCTACTCTAACAGGACCATTTGCTGCACGACAAGTAGTCACAGCAACCATACCTTTCTGATTACCTGAAGACTTGTCATCTGACTATGGATACTTACCTCTTTTATTACATAGAGCACCATGGTGACCAGTCCTTTTACATGTTTTGCAAAATGGGTCTTTTCCAGAGCAATCCGTTGCTCTGTGGCCCATTTTGAAGCACTTGTAGCAAAGACGCAGCTCAAATACTTGAGCTTTCCTTGCCTCGGTGGTCTGGTATTTTGTGTATTTATACACAGAGTGATCTGCTGAACATAGACCACACCCAGAAGTTCATACCTGAAATGACCCAACAGTACTCAGGGGTTTGGAGTTATCCCCCTGATTCATTCTGTGCTGATCTTTGAGTGCCAGCAGTTGGCCTTTGCTTCCCAGGATTTTTGGATTTACCTTGTGTGTCAGTCTTCCATTCTAACTATGAGTTCTCGCAGTGTTAAAATTTTTAATGTTCTTGGCTTCAGAATTCTCTTTGTGACCGTTGCAAGCTTCTAAACTGGTGGGAGGTAATTTCCTCTTGAGCAGGTTGACTAAGATGAAGCTGCAATTTGTGCACTTGTTGCAGTCTATCCCTGCAGTCTCCAAGTGACACAATTGAACCTCCATCCTTTGTCTATACTCCTGCAGGGATGCTAAGGATCCCGAACTTGCTTGCTTGAATGAGCTATTTTTATGCGCGACTCATTTCCAAACTGTTTCTTGAGCAGTGCCAATGCTTTAGGGTATGCTTCATTCGTGGGTGTGAAACCCATCAACACACTTTGGGCAGAAACCTTCAACTTGCTACTTAGATAATGGAATTTCTCAGAGGGTTCTAAATCTGGACTCTGATCAATAGTTTTGAACGACTGCCAAAAACTATTGAACGAGAGTATGTTCCCGGAAAACTCCATTATATCTAGAGTTGGTAACTTCTCTCTTGCTGCCCTCATTGTTTCACTAACAGACGAAGTGGCATTGCTAGGTGGACCAACTCTTGTCTTATCCATCAAGCGGTTGCATTTTGTGATGAGCAACCTTATCTTTTCTAACTCTTTCACGTGGTCCACTGCCATATTGTAGAGTGCGGCTCCGCTGACTGTTTCATCACTTACCTGGATCTCTTGGATCTGCTCTTGCTGCTCTACAACTTCAGGTAGCCTCACATTCATAGCAAGAGCACCTAAATTCTCTGGGGCACTGAAGGGGTCTGCATCAAAACACAGTTTCAACTTTGGAAGCAGTGTGGTGATGAAGCCATTATATGTCCCCTTGCTAGGAATGAGACCATCCATGGTTGGCGGCATCTTGAAATCCTTGATAATTTATCCCGTTAGAATAAATTTTTAACCTTATCCGTTCACTAACGGAGTCTACTTGACTAACTAGTCAACAAATTCCACCTTTTTCAAATGTTTCCAAAACCTATCAGTGAAAAGCACACTACTTTTCAAGGCACAGAAACAAAGGAGAAAAATGAATTTATTGACACTTGACTTTGATCTTGGTGACTTAGAGACAGCAACGATCTACCATATTAACTTCTTGTTGGTTGGAATACCACCTTTCAGGAATGCTTCCAAGCCTGTCACGAGAGAAGTCACTACTTCTCACAAGCACAGAATCAATCAAGAAATGATGATTTCTTCACAACGTTACTAACCATCTCCTGATAGCATGTAGACACAACATAGATCTACTTTATTTAACTACTATTGTGTCTTACTAAAATGTTTCCGGATCCTAATCAAAGAAAAGCACACTAATTCTCAAAGCACGGACAACAAATAGAAAGGCAAACTTCAAATTGACACCATTTGCTATCAGGCTTACCAATATTTTATGGGGGTTTTCATTTTTTGATAACTGAAACTATCATCATTTGACAAAGTGATCTCCAATGATAACCAGGGCTGCACTCAAACTTTGTCAACCAAGGCTAACCTTAAAAACTAAGTTATCAAACATCAACATCAATTATCTACATTTACCATGTGCCAGTAGAAGCCTGGCTCTTCCAGTTTAATATTTGCTAACTACAGAACATTATAGACAAAACATCAATTCAGTGTAACCATAATTCCTGCACTAAACTTTCATACATGTACATATGACAATATCAATTTATTTCGTGAATTTCTGGGAAATATTTATATAATAACATTAAAATAATGTATATCACTGCCCGTAGCTTTATATTTACACTGGACACTTTATCTCATTGGGCACTGAGCATTTTTCAAGATGGCGTCGTCACCATGACACTTGGCTGATTCTGTTTTTGAACACTGGCGACCTGTTCAACAGATCCGGTTCTCGATAGGACTATGTGGGGAAATATTTTCTCTTCCTTAGCACGTTTCATAGATCTTAACATATATTTTATCACAGACATTTGAATGGGATTGACACATCGCTATGATACATATCAATAAAATTTATCGTGAAACTTACTTTGATTTGGCGGACTTTCTCAGTTGTGGGCACCTCATTGGCGTCTCCTCTTCGATACGCTGTCATATTTTGTAACTAAATGCTACAGTGTAACTACAGCTGATAAATCTACCTATACTCATGTTAGTTCTTTCTACCGCTACAAACACTCAACTATTCTAGTCTCGAGTCAAGTCTCGAGATGAGGTATCCATTTGATGAGTCGTGATATCCTGGGAGAGCATCGAAATTAATGTTGCTACACTCACCTTTGTTCGGAACACACTGCCGGCCTTAAGGCTAGTAACGTAATCGGTTACCGTCTTCAAAGTACCCGCATGCTGGCGTCAAGAATTACATACTCAACCTCAGGACATTTTAACACAAAGATGGTTTACTTCAAACTACAACAACTACCATGTAAGCTTTTTTACCATTATATAATCATATTATCTTAAAACCATGATATGCATTTAACTACTAGAAAATCTTAGAACAATGTACCTCCAAGATAGAGGGTAAAGGGAAATACCTCAGCCCATTATTCAATACGACAGAGGGAAAACATCTAGGAGGCAGCACAGAGCGAGAACACCATTGGAAGTAGAGAAAAGGATGGGGAAAGAGAAACATCAAGGACCACTGCTGCTCACCATACTTTCCAAAAGCTCCAGATGTCCACGTCATACTGAACTAGATGGCTCCATCAATTACAATTTACAGTTTTCCTTTCTCCGACGAGGCATTGTGGGTTTTGTTCCCCACACTATGCATGGTACTCACGTGGTACTGTACAGATGGCAGGCACTATGCATGTAACTCACATGCTATTGTACAGATGCCAGGCACTATGCATGGTACTCACATGGTATTGTGCAGATGGCAGGCACTATGCATGGTACTCACATGCTACTGTACAGATGGCAGGCACTATGCATGGTACTCACATGCTACTGTACAGATGGCAAGCACTATGCATGGAACTCACATGCTTCTGTACAGATGGCAGGCACTATGCATGGTGCTCACATGGTACTGTACAGATGGCAGGCACTATGCATGGTACTCACATGGTACTGTACAGATGGCAGGCACTGTGCATGGTACTCACATACTACTGTACAGATGGCAGGCACTATGCATGGTTCTCACATGCTACTGTACAGATGGCAGGCACTATGCATGGTACTCACATGGTATTGTACAGATGGCAGGCCCTATGCATGGTACTCACATGGTATTGTACAAATGGCAGGCACTATGTATGGTACTAACAAGGACTTTAGGCGAAACTAAGATGTTCACCTGTAGTTGACCAACGTCATAACTCTACCTCAGAAAGTCCGTGGAGTTGGTCAACGTCTTAACTCTACCTCATAAAGTCCGTGGAGTTGATCAACGTCATAACTCTACCCCATAAAGTCTATGGAGTTGATCAACGTCATAACTCTACCTCATAAAGTCCGTGGAGTTTATAAACGTCATAACTCTACCTCATAAAGTCCGTGGAGTTGATCAACGTCATAACTCTATCTCATAATGTCCATGGAGTTAATCAACGTCATAACGCTATCTCATAAGGCCCATGGAGTTGATCGACGCCATAACTCTATCTCATAAGGCACATGGAGTTGGTCAACGTCATAACTCCATCTCATAAGGTACATGGAGTTGATCAGTGTCATAACTATATCTCATAAAGTCCATGGAGTTGATCAACGTCATAACTCTGTCTCATAAGGTCCATGGAGTTGATCAACGTCATAACTCTGACTCATAAGGTACATGGAGTTGATCAACGTCATAACTCTGTCTCATAAGGCCCATGGAGTTGATCAACGTCATAACTCTGTCTCATAAGGTCCATGGAGTTGATCAACGTCATAACTCTGTCTCATAAGGTCCATGGAGTTGATCAACGTCATAACTCTGTCTCATAAGGTACATGGAGTTGATCAACGTCATAACTCTGTGTCATAAGATCCGTGAACTTCATTACAGTCCTAACTCAAACTCAGAGCATGAAACCCTTCATCAGAGTACTGTGTAACCATGAAGAAAGTTTGCTCTTTGATGAGAGAGAAGTGACAGTTGAGTCGCTTATAGAGGCTCGTGAGGCATTCGTAGATGCCTAATATGGTGGACGGGTATCAGCTTTAGTGGTTATGATGCCACATGTTGACAAGAAGCAGGCGGGCTCAGCTAGTATTGGTCATGAAGTGGCCAGTTAGAGGCTCGTGAGGCATTCGTAGATGCCTAACATGGTGGACGGGTGTCAGCTTTAGTGGTTATGATGCCACATGTTGACAAGAAACAGGCGGGCTCAGCTAGTATTGGTCATGTAGTGGCCAGTTAGAGGCTCGTGAGGCATTCGTAGATGCCTAACATGGTGGACGGGTATCAGCTTTAGTGGTTATGATGCCACATGTTGACAAGAAGCAGGAGGGCTCAGCTAGTATTGGTCATGTAGTGGCCAGTTAGAGGCGCAGAGGTTCAAGATGATGGTCTTCAATGATGGTGAGCCTCCTGTTTTGCCCACCCTGCATCGTCAAACTTTCCACCACAAGGCATTTTAACCATTTATCCATTCTCCTTTTATGCCGTATAATCCCCCACAACAACCCTCAACTCATCAATGACATAGAAGTGCATAATGTTCAAATGATCACAATGTACTCCACCAGGAGAAGAATCAATGAACAAAAATATTCCCAATATTGTAATTTGATGGGTTCGGGCAGTTAATCCATAGAAAGTGCGGCATTGTGTCTCGCCAACCCCGGCACTGTCCTTCTCACTTTCCGGGAGTGACTTTGGGCAACACGTGTTTGTGTCCAGACAAGTTGATTTGGGCAAAACGGGATTATGTCCAGATGAAACATAGATATGATAGCATTCGACGTATTTTCTATAAAGAAGTACGAAAATCATGACCAGCTAATGTGTTGAGGACGATATCTTCATAGGCTAATTGAAAGTGTAATTGAAAAGCTTCGTTGACATAATTTATAGTAACTAACTTGTTATGCAGGCTATCCAATTGCGAGAGGAAGCAAAATCGGATGCAGTCTTTGTAGATAAACAAATCCAAATTTTGACCCATATTAAAACGGTGTTTTCCATTTAACAAACGTTTTCGGATTTAAATCAACGTCAACAAATGTTCGTAAATTGTATTTTGCATTGAGCAAAATTTCGAAGCTCAAATAAAGGTGACCTCCAAGCAGGGTTCAAAACATTTGACCAATTTGTTCAAAATTAAAAGATTTTTGTCCAAAAATTCTCCCCACGTTTTCAAGATATATAACATATTGTGAAATTTATGAAACAAATCAAGAGAACTAACCCATTCTCCCTTCCAAATACTTAGTGATCCCATAACTAAATATTCGGTCTACAGCGGCCTATCCCACGGATACCACCCATGGCCAGGACGCTACAACTGGTACACTCCGACGCTGACAAAATGAAACTATTAAGAACGAAAATAAACAGATGCCTACGACGCCAATTGAGAGGAAGAGGCGCTCCTGATGTCAGAAGCAGGCGCCATCATTGATGCGGCATACATTTTATACATTTAATATGTTTTATATACTTTTCTGCATAGGTAAACGAATTTTGTTTCGCTGACATTTATGCAAATCAAATTTGCATGTGTGAACGCTAGATGTCCGTCACTTTTCACTGGGATTTTTTGAAAGGGTTTTGTAAACGGAAATGTAAGATAAAGTTAAATGCAATACTTTCATCATATGTGATTGACTCGAGAAAAAAGTACAATTTCATTCTCAATTTTATGTTATTCACTCTTTGTTGCGATCGTGACTTTTGGCGTCTTCTAAAGGCAGCTGTTTATCAAAAGGTAGTATGGAATCAATAGATTAGTTAATTCTTGATCGCATCAAAAGATCTTCATGAAAAATGCAGAGCTGTCAAATGCTGGCCACTCAGGCGCACAGCAGGCTAGTATAGCCTGACAAAACCGACCATATGAACAATCAGGCCTGTGTTTACAATAGCAATGACGGTGAGTTAACGAAGCTCTGTTGGTCCACGTCTCAAGTGCCCTTACACTCTCCAGGTCTGTCTCTGAAGCAAGCTCATGACGAGTCTCGCAGTAATGGAAGTATCAACAATTCACACAAATATGTTTTACCCGTGTTCGTTTCAGTGGATAACAGCCTGTCAATATATCCCCTATACTTATTTATACACTTTCTCTGATTTTCTTCTTATTGAGTATTTACTCCTCCCAACTCGCTTTCTGCCACTTACCGCTGGGCCACATTCTTATTTAACAAAGAACTGCGTGTATCCGCGGGTGGGCTCTCTCCACTCAATATGCAGCCGAGTCCCTGGCACGCCAGTAACTGTAACAAAAAACTGTCTGGATCCACCAATGGCCTCTCTTCACTCAATGTTCTGCTGAGAAAACCTCTGCGACACCAGTAATGGTAACAAAAAACTGCCTGGATCCGCTGGTGGCCTCTTTCTACTCAATATGCAGCAGAGTATCCCTGCTCTGCTAGTAATACTGCCCCGCAATAAGGACCAATTGGACATTTGCACGGAGCAACAAGACCGCTGGGGGAAAACAGCTCAGACACCTACCGGGCCGGTACCAGCTTGTGTCATGGCTGACCTCTGGACTGGAAACACTGTTAGTGTGTTAGGGTCATGTTGGGGAGTCTCTTATTGGCATTATGTGCACCATGAGATCATAGAAACAAAAGAGGCCCTGCAAGCGCTTGTATTGTGAGAAAGCTGTTGTGTATATTATCAGATGAACGTCTCAAAGGATTGTGTTCAACTGACAACAGGTTTCCCAGCCTGGTTATAACTAAACCCTATTGTTTTTTTAATTGCCTATTTAATCTGCTTGATTTCTCTCTTCTCTCGTTGGAGAATTCTTCAGTCCCAATCAATGCTGAGTAGCCTGTCATGAATGCAATACTGCTGAGCTTAAATTATATACATAGATGTAGACTGCTGAACTCATCATTTAGTTCAGAATTTCCAATCCTGAATGTAACCCCTTTCCTCACCCAGTTCCTTATTGATCTTCCCGCCCACCTTGCCTCAGCCAGTCCCTCTTGAGTCTTCTGCATCCCATCTCGATCCTCCAGTTCCCCCCTAGGTCCATGCTAATTAGAGATGGTCCACCGCTCCAAAGCCTGACAGGACTGTGGATTTTGAGGGTATAAGGATTTAAAATTTATTTAGGTATAATGACATGTTGACATAATAACATAAATATCAGAATACACAGATAATTCGTACCAAGTCTTCGTCAGCGTGAGCTGTTCAGAAAACAACATTTGCTACTTAGATGAATTTAATAATAACTTATAACTAAGGTTGAGGAGTAAGGACCACTTAACCGATGGATATTGTTGAAGAACATCCTCTACTCTCCACTTTTCAATAAGTCGAGACAGATGAAAGCATCACACTGGATCATTGATTTCAAGGAAAATAAGCAAGGTAAGTATGATCACCGACGTTTACTTTATCAAGACTATTTAACAGTTTCAACTGACGTTTACTAAACAACTTGAGGGTAGAAAATTTCCGACATGAGGTTGTCTATTACATTACTCACACACTGATTAGCGTACGATGACACCAATTCGAAACTAACTGCATAGTTAGCATGACATATTAACATACAGATACAGACACTAGGCCGCATCCCCCAGAAAGGGGGGTGGCCGACGGCAAGGCGCACCTCACACGCTCACACTCACACAACTTAGCCCTTTTGCGCTAAAGGGTCCGGCCGGTAGCCCCTCAACTTACACTCTGGGTCCCGAATGTACCGAGGAACCGTCGTCAGCAGCAGGACCCGACAGTTTTCATTGGTTTACCCCCGCCGCGTCATAATGGCCGGGCCCCCCCCCACCCACGACCATCCCGACAGCGGGATGCCAAGGACGGGAAAACCCATCAGAGCAGCGTCAAAATCAACCATTCACAACCATTCTCCACTCACGCCTGTTCATTGCACGCTCTCTCGCCACCTCCACATTCATGTCTCTTCTTCCCAACGTCTGCTTCAGACCATCCATCCACCCAAACTTCGGTCTACCTCTAGGCCTGCGACCACTCGCCTCCGCATTCATCACCCTTTTCACCAATCTCCGTTCATCCATTCTCTCCATGTGCCCGAA
>SDVV010016023.1:0-14361 GCA_016164225.1 Gammarus roeselii
CTGGGCTGGGCTGGGCTGGGCTGGGCTGGGCTGGGCTGGGCTGGGCTGGGCTGGGCTGGACTAAATTAGATTAGAGTATGGAAAACAAACGAGCACGAGTGCTCATGTCGAGTGTTTCTTTTGGAAGAAGTGAAAAAAACGTGAGGGATATTCTACGAGGCTTTAGAAATTCACGCACACATACAGAAAAAGAAAGGTTGTCACCACCACATACTACAACTACCCCACTACTACCCGGGGCATTTCAGCACCGGAGAAAAAAGGGTCGAGTGTCAGGACGACAGTTTCAGAATCGGGGCAAACAAGAAGCGAAGAAAAGTTATTAGGTTCCAGGCTGTCGCATCTCAGACGGTCGAGCAGAGACGGCCACGCCCATACGATAAGCGGACTCACACTTTTCCTCGAGCGCATGCCTGTCAGCTTGCCCCAGAGATTGGGTCAGACGGACTCCAACTCGGTACTAAGTCTACTTCCAAAGGAGCATATGGGTATTTAAATTTCGACAAGTATGTGCACATTTAAGAAAGCAGCACACTCAGTTGCCCGGGTAGTGGTCCTCCCCCATGTGCTTAGAAGAATAAGTCTTTTGTACGCAAGCGTTCCTTGAAGGCTGTTACACTTCAAGGTGAGATGTCGGATTGACATCTTCTAGGGATAGACCTGCCTTTGGCTGATCTAGAGTCTAGGTCGGAATTTTCAAAAATGTCGGGAAATTTTGATAAGTGCAAATGTAGGAGAGCACCACGCCCAGTTTCCTGAGAGTGGTTCTCCCTAGTGTTCAGTAGAGTAAATCTCTGAACACGTGTGCCTGACGGTGCTGCACCAGGTCCCACCCGGATCTGTGCTACAGAAGAGAAGGCGGTTAGCTATCCACATTGAACAAGGGAATAAATTTCAAGGTGAGATGTCTGAGGGGCATCTCAAGGGAGTGCTATGTATAATTTCAATATGCTCCGGGTGAGATGCCAGAAGGACATCTCCAAGAATATTTCAGGTCAGATGCCAGAAGGACATTTAACAAATATTATTTCACTAGGTAACCGGTGCGTGTTGCCAAGCAAAGGCAGCACGAGAAATTAGCTCGGACATCTGTAAGAAATGAGTTTGTAGGTGAGCGTCTCTCTGCACCATGCTGCAACAGGGTCACTCCCGGATCTGTACTACAGGAGAGACAGAAGACGGTTAGTTCATTCAGAATGTACAGATGGGTTATTTTAAAGGTGAGATGCCGGAGGGCAGGTGCATCAAGTGCACCA
The DNA here is from genome assembly GCA_016164225.1 of Gammarus roeselii. Taxonomy (NCBI): domain Eukaryota; kingdom Metazoa; phylum Arthropoda; class Malacostraca; order Amphipoda; family Gammaridae; genus Gammarus; species Gammarus roeselii. The sequence goes on from SDVV010016023.1 coordinate 1,257, forward strand.
TTTTCATTTTGAGATGAGATGCCAGAAGGACATCTCTAAGATCTACATTTATTTCAACTGAAGTGCCTGAGGGGCTTTACATATTTCAAGTGATATGCCAGAGGGACATCTCCAAGAGATGTAACCGACACTGGTATTACGAAAGGATGAAGAGAGAACAAAAAGCATCGTGACGACAGTGTCCTTCCATAGGACACTGTTCTCTCCCGACAGGGATGGTAAAAAAAGTAAGGATTAAATACCGTTGCGCCGGCAGTGTCTCTCCGTAGGAGGATACTCATTGCCTAAAAATCGATGATATCTGTCTAATCTACGTCGTACTAAAGAGTTGTGCAAGCTCTCCTCGTGGTTCGGTTTTGATTTTTCACATCATGGGGTGTGGGGGTGAGCCGCCGTTGCGGCTCATTGGTAAGCGCCGCTGGGTCGCCGGTAAACTTTACCCGCACATCTTTGTTGAATCTACGTCGTACCTTAGAGTTGAGCCGCGCTCTCTTCCTGGTGCGGTTGGATTTGTATAACATGCTGTGTGGGGGTAAGCCGTCAATGTGGCTTCTCAGCAAGCGCCGCTGAGTCGCCACAGACTTCACCCGCTCTAATTCGTAATTGTTATCTATCTTTCCCCATTTTTATCCTCTCTTTTCTCTCCTGCAGGGAGGGTAGAAAAGTAAAACAAAAATACCATTTGGTCGGCAAGGTCTCTTCATGGAAAATAATAGATGATATCTGTCTAATCTACGTCGTACCGTAGAGTTGAGCAAAGCTCTCGTTTTGGTGTGGGTTCAATTTTCGATTATCATGTGGTGTGAGGGTGAGTCGCCGGCAGATTTCACCCTCACTAGTTCACAATTTTGGCTACCTCTCCACATTTTTCTATTTTCTTTATTCTACCCCAGGGAGGGTAGAAAAGTAAAAAGAAAAATGTCATCGTGTCTGCAAGATTCCTCCCCAGAAAGATATTCGTTGTCGTCATCAATGGATGATACCCGTTGAATATAGACCGTATCACAGAGTTGAGCAGGAGCTCTCCTCATGGTGCGGGTTCGATTTACGTGTATCATGGGGTCTGGTGCTGAATGCTGGCACCGTTCCACAAAAGAATAATAAAATAAAGAGTAAAAAATACATGGTATCTCTCCAAGTCTTCACCGCCGCATCGAGTTGAGCAAGCCCTCATCTTAGGCGGTGTCGATTTTCAGAATACCACTGTCCCTGCATCTGTTTGTCCCGTTAGGACAACAGACGGCCTCGTAGGCTAGCATATGGGTGAATACGAGTGCCGTTACGGGCTCACACCCAATACCGGTGGCCTGGCGTGGGCTAAGGGGTGGATAAGAGTCGCCGTAACATCTCTCATCCGGTTCGACATCTCTGTTAAATCGTGTCGTTCTCAGGTTAAACGAGTCACGTAGCCCAGCGCTTGTCAGTCGCGTTTTTTAACGCATTCACGGATTCAGAGCCAACTACCGCAGCCGGTTAGTTGTTCCAGACCCGAGAGATTGCGATCGGGAAAAAGTGTTGCGCTATAGTTGTAGCGAAACGTTTTTCCACAAGATTTGCCCCGTTGTTTCGGGTACGAATGATGTGGTCCCTGTCGAAGAGGCCGACAGGACTCACGTTGTTGAATCTCTTCAGGTATTTGAAGGTTTCAATGAGCTGGCTCCTCAGCCCTCGTAGCTCAAGGATGGTGAGGCCAAGCTCTTTAAGCCTATCCTCGTAGCTGTGGTGGCGTAGCTGCGGGATGAGCATAGTTGCACGATGCTGGATTCGTTCCAGTTTGTCTATCTCCCCCCTCATATGTGGAGACAAAAATTGGACTGCATGCTCGAGGTGGGAATGGACGAGGGACGTGTACAACGGCAATGCAATGTCCTTCGTTTTGCAGAGGAAGTTACGGGAAATGCAACCAAGGTTACGGTTAGCTATCTTGTAACTTCCTTCGACCTGCGCGTTCCATTTCATATCTTTCGAGGTAAGGACACCCAAGTCTCTCTGCTGGTCAACAGTTGCAAGATCGCTTCCTGACTTCGTGTGGTTGAAGTTGGCATTGCAACACCCCAAGTGCATGACTGTACATTTTGCAACATTGAAGGGCATCTGCCACGCTTCCGTCCATTGTACGAGTTTTTCGAGATCTTGTTGAATCTCAACTCTGTCTCTCTCCCTTCATACTGCATGGCAGAGCTTTGTGTCGTCGGCAAATTTCGAACCCTTGGGCAGAAGCCTCGCATCCATGTCGCTTGCATAGATGAGGAAGAGGATAGGACCCAGGACACTGCCCTGGAGCCCCCCAGAGGTAACAGGGGCCCACTCGGACAAAACCTGGCCGTTGCTGACTCTTTGCTTGCGTCCTTTTAGCCAGGCGCACAGCCAGCGAAGTACGTTGCCACCAATGCCGAGCTCAGAGACTTTGTGTAACAGTCTCCTGTGCGACACATTGTCGAAGGCTTTTTGGTAGTCTAGGTAGATAACATCCACTGCCCAACGGTGGTCGTACACGTTGATCACCTCATTGAAAAGGTCCAATAGATTCGTCAGACAACTCTTCTTACGTCGGAAGCCGTGTTGAGTGTCATGAATGAGTCCGTTGTCGTCCAGATGATCGACGAGATGTTTTCGTATTCATCTCTCGATGGTTTTGCACACGATCGATGTCAAGCTGTTCGGTCGGTAGTTGCTGGGCGATTGTCAGTCATCTTTCTTGAAGATTGCCGTGACATTGGCAACTCTCCAGTCTTCGGGGACCTCGCCACTCGTCATCGATAAGTTGAAGATGTGGGTTAGGGAATCCGTCAATTGTTCTCGGGTTTCATTGAGAACTCTTGGGTGGTGTCCACCAGGACTGATCGATTTGTAAAAGTCCAGTCCCTCAAGTTGTTTGACAACTTCCTCTCTTGTAAACGCAATGTCGATGAGGCCGACTTCCCCAGCGTAAACAGTATCTTATTCGTAGCCGGGGCCCTTAACTGTGAACACTGAACAGAAGAAGCTATTCAGGACACTGGCCATATGCTCAGGTGACGTTTTCAGGACACCATCTGTATCCATTAGCGGACCAACTGAGTCCCTAGCAATTCTACGCTCGTTGACGTAGCGATAGAAATCCTTTCGGTTCTCTTTGGCGTTATCCGCAATATTTTTCTCTTCCGTAAGCTTAGAGGATCGGACTAGTCTAGTGGCTGTCCTACACGCCAGGCGGTGCAGTTCTGCCGCCTTTTCGATGTTATTCCTCAGTCGTTGCGCATTTAGTTGATCGCGACGATTCAAAGCTCTTGCAACTTCGACGTTCCACCAAGGGGGCCTGATCCTTTGAGCGAGATCAATTGTCCTCAATGGTATACATCGGTCGCTTGCCTCGCGAACTCTCTCATTGAGGATACGGCAGTAAGCGTCCACCGTACCTTCTTCGAGTTGTTCGATCAAGTTGAGCGCACTTAGTTGTTCTCTCATCTCCTGGAAGTCTGCTCGCGCAAAATTGGGGCGGCGTATAGCTCCCTGGGGGGCTGAACGGGGCACTTTGATGGTGAATTCCACCGCGTTGTGGTCAACACTTCCCAGTTTGTTGCCAAATAGGATGTTGCCGACCAAGCGCTCCTCAGTTGACATGACTAAGTCCAGTATGTTGTTCCCCCGGGTTGGTTCACGAACATACAGGGTCATGCCGTTTTCGGCGATTAACTCCGTAAGTTTATTGCCTGGGGCCTGTGAAGTTAGGCTCACCCAGTCAATATAAGAGAGATTGAAGTCGCTGAAGATGATAGTCTTGTGATTATTTGAGACTATTTCTTCCAGCTTCTCATGTAGCTGGGCATCTTGTAACGTAAGGGTGTGGCTGATGCGGTACGCCAATGCCAGCTTCAATGTCGCATAGGCCACTTTGATTTCTGCATTGAGTATTTCGCAAGAAACTGTGGCCAGCGTTGCTCTAAGAAATGGATGCAGTATCTCCTTTATGCACAGCACGGACCCGCCCCCTCGTTTACTAGGGGTGGGTTTGTTCACGCTGAATATTTTGTAGCCTGGTAGCATTATCTCTGCTGCCAAGTTTCTACTCTGGAGATCGAGCCATGTTTCGTTTATGCCAATGACATCAAACAAGTACAGGGTCGATAGTCCCCTCAGTTCGTCAAGCTTAGGGGTATATGACTGCGCGTTACAGAAGAAGACCTTTAGACTGCGCGTGTCCCGGTCTGCGACATCTTCATCATTAGGAGGGGGGGAAGTCTCGATCGGGCGGCTGTGGACCAGGATCTTGACCATCTCTAGAAGTGCCTTCTTGTGAGCCCTGTAACGCATCTACCGTGCCCGCAGCCTCTTCCTCTTGGAGCGACTGAACGACGGTCATCGCTCCCGTCCGGGAATCTGCTGCGGGCACGGGGCCCTTAGTCGAATAAAGTGGGAGAAAGTCGGGCGTGGAGGAAGGCTCGGCACGAGAAAGTGTGGTGTTGATATTGAGTGATCAGCTAGCTTGTAGCGTACCGTGTTAATGGTGTCTTCAAGATTGATAGGATAAAAATAAGTTAGGTATAGGAAGATTGGCCCTTGTGAGAGCTTTCGAACCTGGTAGTGGGAGGAGTGAGGGGGAGAGGGAGCAATTTGGACAGACCTGAGTGAGTTTTTTGAGAGTTTTGTAGGTTATTTCAATGTGGTTGTACTAGGTGACCTAAATGCGGGAGTTGGATGTGTAGTGGTGAAGAATGTGGTAGGGAAGTTTAATTTTCCCGGTAGAAATTATTGTGGAGAAAACCTGATAGGTCTTTGCATGTAGTAGGAGCTGGTGGTTGGAAACAGCTTGTTTATGAAACAAGGTATCCACAAGTACACATGGGTAAGGATGGCCCATGGTTCAGTGGTGGAGAGAACGCTAATGAGTTATGTGTTAATTACGAGGAGAGCGGTGGGGAGGCTGTTGCGTGTGCGGGTGTTGAGAGGGGAGGGTGAAGAAATTTCCGACCATCTGCTGGTGAAAGGAAGAATAAGAGTAGAGCAGAGGTGGTAGAGGAATAAAAGGGTGGGAGGTGAAAGATAGGTACTGATGGTGAGTGAATTTAATGTTGAAAGCAAAGCTGAGGAGTTCTAGCTGGCGTTGAGGGAGGAAAATCATAGCGTGAGAGGGCAGGACCTGAGATAACTTGAGTAAGAATTGGAGACGTTCAGATATGTGTTGTTGAGATGTGCGTAAATTGTGAGTTGTGTGCGCCGTGTGGGCTTGTGCAGAAGAAAACTCTGTGAGTGGCGGAACGAAGAAATCAAACTGGCGGTGGCGCAGTAGAAAATAGCATTTGAAGACTGTTTGCAAGCACTATAACAAGAGGTGAAGCGGGTGGTGATGTGAAGCGGGTGGTGAGGAGAGACTAGAGGTGAAGCGGGTGGTGAGGAGAGCAATGAGAGACGCTGATGCCAGGCTGGGCGGAAGGTTGTGCCAATTTTGATATGAACAAAGTGAGGTCATGAAAATAGGCGAAAAAGGGGGAGACCGGGATGGTGGTGGTGTGGAAAGATGAAAACGACCCTTTATTGTCGAAAAATGGTGATGTACGGAAAAGGAGGGCCGAGTATTTGGACGAGTTGTTGAATGTCGAGGATGTCAGAGAGGCTGACACTGTTTCTGTGAGTGGTGGTGCACATATACCGGTTTTGGGAGAAAGACTTGTTCCGACATCACTAAGGAAGAGATGCAGGAGACAAAAGAGGTGATAAAAGCTGAAAAAGACCATGGTTTGAACGGCTTTGCAATTGAATGCATGAAAAGGGGTGCAGAAACGATCGTCAAATAGCTGGTGTTTGCAATGAGGTCCAAATCAAATCTGTGTTTTATGTCGGGCGTGGTTCCGACTGAGTGGCGTAGTGCTTGCATTATTTTGCAGTATAATGGCAAAAGAAATAAAAAATGAATGCTGCAACTTCAGAGGTATCAGTTGGTTGTGTGTTGTCGGTAAGTTGTACTGGAGAATGCTGATCAAAGGGATTGGAAACTGTAGAGATGGTACAATTAGCGAGGAGCAGTGTGACTTCCGAAGTGGTAAAGGATGTGCCGATCAAATTTTTGCAGTGAGACAAGTCTGTGAGAAGTACCTTGCGAAAGGAAAGTATGTGTTCTGGGCTTTCATGGATCTGGAAAAGGCCTGCGATGGGTTCGACAAACGAGCGCTCTAGAAGGTATGACGTTTATATGGAGTGAGCGGAAATCTTTTGAAGTAGGTTGAGAGTTTCTGTGTGGACAGCAGAGCATGTGTCAGAGGGGAGAGCGAGGTGAGTGCTTGGTTCACAGGCTGCATAATGTCTTTCTGGCTGTTACATATATAGTGGTCAGGGAGGGAAACGCGAGTGTATTGGTTCGTGGCTTATAGCTGTTGAGAGCAAACGAGCAGAGTTGGCAGTTGAGTCAGTTGCTGTTTGCGTATGATACGGCCCTGGTTCGGATTTGAAAGAAAAGTTGTGTAGGCTAGTGTTGGAGGCTAGAGTCTATGAGAGGAGGAAGCTCCGAGTTATCGTGGGTACAAGCAAGGTGATGAGATGATCAAAGAATGTTGATTCAAGCAGAATGAGTGTCTTCCTAAGTAGATAATTATTAGAGGAAGTTCGGTGTATTAGGTACCTGGGCTTCCGTTTGGAGAAGACTGAACTAGCCTACACTGAGGTGAAGTCGCGAGTGAAGGGAGGGTGTAAGTGTTGGGTGCTCAGAAGGGTGTAACGAGATGTTGGAGATGGAAGCGAAGAGAGGGTTGTTCGAGGAGGTAGTTGTCAACTGTGCTCCACGAAGCTGAGACATGGAAGCGTGAGAGCAGAAGAGAGAAGAAGGTTGAACGTTTCGCGATGAAATGTTTTAGTTGCATGGCGGAGTGACGCTGAGAGATATGATGAATAACGACGTTGTTCGAATTTGAACGGGTATGGTGAAGAAGTTAGATGACACAGTAGATTCGCGTGCTCTACGAGGGTTCGGGCACATGGTGAGGATGGGTGATGGTAGATTGGTGAAAAGAGTGATGGAGGCCCAGAGGTAGACCGAAGTTGAGGGAATGGATGGCGTGAAGCAGGCGGTAGGAAGGAGAGACTAGAGTGTGGAGGTAGTCAGAGAGTGGCAATGGATGAGCGGAGAGTGGTTGTGAATGGGTGATTTTTTTACGCTGCCCTGATGTGTTTTCCCGTTTTTGTGTAATTTTACTACATTTTGCGTTGTACTATAACTCCATTTTGCGCAACACTGTTCGCTTAGCATTTAAGGTTCCGATATTTATGATGAGCTGCATGGAGTCTAAGGCAGACGACCGAAAGCTTGATCACCGGCGGCCACAAATGGACGTGTTGAACTTGAACCACTTGCAATCGGAACAACAGACTGCCCGTACTGTCTACCGGCATTGTTAGTCCGCAAGCCAGATAATATTCACAGATTTGCCGTAGATTACAGAAAGATCAATACAATGGATTACAAATTAAGCTATCCACTTGCTAACATAATCGAAACTCTTGAAACTGTAAAGCCTGAACCCAGTGCCACAGCATCATTGATGCTAACAGCGCCAATCACCATATATAAATGGAAGAGACTTCCAAACAATGAACGGCCTTCCACACACCTTCAAGAGCTTGTCACTTCAACCTCATGAAATTTGGATTACAGGGTGCACCTGCCACCTGGAACCGTTGCAACAATCAAATCTTATCTCATAGTCGCCCAATCCATCAATCAAAGCAGAAATTGTCTCTGCCATTTATTCGCTCAAAAGCACAAACTCATATGGGCACGATGACATAACGCTGCAGTACCTAAAGGACGGGTTGTCAATAAAACTGCCGTACCTCCAGCTTCTCATCAACATTGGGGTGGATCGATGATTATTCATTTTATAGATCATTCACCCTTTTTTTTAGTATTTTATTATTTCTTCTTGCTTGGGCTCTATTATTTTTTTCTGCCTTTTTTTCATGGTGATAGATTTTGAATTGGTTATTAATATTATATGTATCAAGGCTGGTTGAGACAAGGTGACCCAGGGAGGGGAGGTTTTCGTGGGACCCACGGGACTCGGGGACCCGGGGTTTCGGGAACCCGGGGGACTTGAAAGACCAGGTGGATTTGGAGGGGTCCACTTGGACCTTTCTTGGGCCCTTTGGGACACCCTTGAGACCCTTTAGGCCCCTTTAGAGAAACTGCGGGACCCTTTAGAGGCCCCTCTGAATCCTGGAACCTCTGTTTCCCCCTCCCAGCGCTGTAAAACCCATACACAGAAAAATGTTTACGTGAGATGCTTGAGTGGAACAAATAACCATTACAGTCCGCGGATTGCTGGCGCAGAGGGCGAGGGTCGCGTCGAGGCTGGTCGAGGTGCGTCGAGATTAGTCGAAACATGTTGAGGCGAGTCGAGTTGGTCGCGACGAGCCGAAACTGGCCGAAATGATCCGAGACAAGCCGAGATGAGCTGAGGCGAGGGGTCTCGGGGGGCTCTGGGAGCTCGGGAAGACCCAAGGGACATGGGTCACCCTCCGGGATTCATCGAGCTCTTTTGCGACCCAAGAGACCAATGGCCCCCCCCCCGCCCCATCCCCTTAACAATCAGTGTGAAATCAATAATCTGAGCAGTTTTTCTGCACATGAAGAACCTGCTCTAACTTTCTTGTTCACGATTCAGAATATTATAATGCTGGAGTATTTGTGTGGGATTTGTGTTGGTGATTTTGTGAGTGTGTATTTTTTCTTCAGTCTGTGCTCGTTGCGCGTGCACGGACCATATGCAGTTTTTGGGGTTGACCTGGACTGCGCAGCTATAAAACCTTGTGACGCGTTGCGGTTGGAGTCAATCTAATCCGTGAAGCCATAGACCTTGTACCAATTCTTGGAGTTCTGAGTGGTTGGAGGCGGGGATTCGTTTTGTCTGAGTCTTTATCTTGCCTGACTAAATAAATTGTACTTGAAATTAAATAGACCGCGTAGCTGGAAACATTGTGTTGCGTTGCTGTCGGAGCTGGCTTTGTCCGTGTGGCCGTGAACCTGTACCAATTTTGACGATACTATCTGTGCGTGTTGACGTGTGGACATGTTAATCATGAGGGTCTGAGAGGTTTGAGGCAAGGATTCGTTTCGTTTCATTTGAGTCTTTATCTTTTCTGAGTGAATATATTGTACCAATACAACTGGATCGTGTAGCTGTAAATATTATGTTGCGTTGCTGTCGGAGCTGACTTAGTCCGAGTAGCCGTGAACCTTGTACCAATTTCGACGATACTATCAGTGCGCACTGGCGTATGGACAAATACATGATGTTCTGAGGGGTTGGAGGCGAGGATTCGTTTTGGTTCATCAGAGTCTTTATCTTACCTAAATGAATAAATTGAATTTATACAACTAAACCACGTAGCTGTAAAAATGTGTTGCGTTGCTGTCGGAGCTGAATTTGCCCGTGTAGCTACTGACCTTGTACTAATCTTGACGATGCTACCTGTACGCACTAGGGTGCGTACATTTACTCTTTAAGTTCAAAAGGATTGGAAGCGGAGGTCCGTTTCGAGTAAGCGTTTTTTCTTTTGCGCACCAGCGTGCGTCTGACATTGCTAAAATTTTCACTTCTTTTCTAACGTTAAAAGCGTTGTTATGTTTTTTCCTCGCACACATAGGCGTGCGAGCCTACTGGAATCAATGATCATCGAGTCATACGGGGGAGCCTATTATGACTCACGTTGAGGCTCTGGTGGAAATGAGGCTCAAATCAATCAATTCTCATCAACACATCCACAAGTACCTTCTCTCACAAAATTTCAAACATGCCCTCATTATACCGGTTCATAAGCAAGAGGAGAAAAATGATCCCTCAAATCATAAACCCATAAGTCTCCTACCTGTAACGTCCTACAGTCTTAGAATTTTTTTTCACGTCAACTCCTGAAATACTTAGAGAAGAAAAAACTCATCCATGACAGTCAGTGTGCATATAGGCGTAGGACATCTACTGAAGACGCGCTAATCAAGATCTCAGAACTCGTCTACAAAGCAATTGACCAAAACTGTCTATCACTACATGTTTTGTTGGACCTCTCGAACGCATTTGACCGTGTACAACACGACACCTTGCTGAAAAAACTCTCGCAACTGAACATTCAAACATCCTGCTTTAAAAGCTACCTCAGTAACTGGTCGCAATCTGTTATGATGAACAGAGAAATAATCTCTTCTCCGAAACCTGTAAGTTTTGGTGTCCCGCAGGGATCTTTTCTAGGACCTGTTCTTTTCCTCCTGTTGACAACGAAAGAATGACAATATATGCAGATGATGTTTAATTACTGTTCATTCGACCCGCAAATGAATTGAAAGAGTTGAAGGAAGATGCAGGAACAGCGTTGATTCTCATAAATAACTGGTATACTTCAAACGGGCTCAAAATTAATGCTGTTAAAACAAAGTGCATTATCCTGGGATCAAAATGAAATACATCTAGGGTACCCGACAATTTCGTTTTTAACTGTTCGGGGGGAAAAAACTCTGTGTAGCAATGTCTGGCAGTCATGTTCGATCCTAATATGACCTTCAAGCACCATGTGAAAAAACTTTGCTCAAAATTGAATGGGAGCTTTAAGTTCCTCAACCAAATGAAAGATAAACTCGATTTTAAATCAAGGTTTTTTGTAATAGTGTTCTGATCTTCTTACATTTAAATTACTCCCCTACCATATCTGGAAGTGCAAGAAAACGTTGCTCTATGATATCCAACGCTGTCGGAACTACATTGCTAAGGTCGCTCCGACGGAAATTTTAAAAAGAGGAGTGATCACGTGACGCCAGTACTAAACAAACTTGGCTGGTTAAACATTAATGAACGACTAGACCTTAATGGAGTTTACAAATTCAGAACAAGCTGCCATTTCCAAACGGAATTGTATTTTCAAACCATAGAGCAGCTCACAATCCATCAACGCAAAACGGATTTGACATTGACACCGAATTCAGAAGGACACAGACTGGGGAAAAGGCGTTTTATTTCTCAGGCCCAAAAATCTTCAACAATCTACCAGCTGATATTAAAAAATCCACCAACGCATCATCTTTCAGGAAAAAATGCACCACTCTACTGCTCGCTCGTCGGCAGGTACTATCAAAATAGAAATTTATCCGTAGGTGGATGATATTTACGCAGCTGAAAAACCTTGCAGCTGGGGTACAAAGGATTTTCACAAGATGAGAGGCTCCTAACCAGATCCGCCTACACCCTTAAGTCCTTCACATTGCATCACAGGGTTGGGTGCTTCCTCATGGTATCTATCAGCTGTAGCGAAACCAAGTGTCTACAATTTAACACAGTGTCTGAATTCACTTTTTATTTCGTTGTACTGGCTAGAATGTATCTCATGTAAATATGTATGGTGTCTATTTTGAAAAAGCCAACAGACCATTTATTCCACACCACGAACATAGCCAGGCATTCCATAAAGCCACGCAGTATTGAACTCATTTGTATCTAGATATTTTCTCGGAAGCAACTCTATGCAGATGAGCCGTACGTTTGTTCTGTAAGGCCACACTCGCAATAACAGTACCTTAAACTATTGTTCAGACTCTTCTCTTAGTGCTAAATGAGCTGCCATGTGCTGTTGTGTTTCGAGTACTGCATCTGCAATTATTACTTGACACTGCGGCATCTGTACATGGAGCTCCTTTTTCTTGGTACTGCGGTATATCATTGCCGAGTACCGACACCTGAAATGCTGGGAGTACATTGACAACTTAATCATCCGATCGCGGTACATTTTCTTCAACGCCAACATTAAATAGGATCGATCCCTGTATATAAGAAGAAGCAATTGCTTCAGCATTGGTTCATTCTCATCATTGTGTATGTATGTATGTGTATGTGTGTATATATGTTCTTATGTATGTATGTGTGTATGTATGCATGTGTGTATGTATGCATGTATGTATATGTATATGTATGTATGTAAACATGTATGTATAATGTATACGCATGTATATGTTTGTATACTTGTATATGTGTATGTATGTGCACGTGTATGCATGAATGTATGTTTATGTGTACGACCAATAGATGCGTGGGGAGTAGGCCGCGTCACTATAGCCCCTCTCATTATTTGTCGTTCATAAGATTGCAGTGTCTCACTCAGAGTTAGAATTATAGCAAACCTTGCAGCTGGGAGTTTATCCGTTCGTAATTGCTTTGCGGGCTTTCTAATGTCTGGGTCATTCCCATGTATTCCATTTTGGAACGGTTACATGTAATGGATGTTTCATGATGTTGTAGAGGTCCTTGATTGACCCTACATTATTTTAAATAACACTAAACGCATTATATGTGCATCACAGGCCTATTACGATTAGGCAATCACATATTTTGATATTGTTGCATATCTCTGTAGGTAGTAAACATTTCGTTCAGCTAGCACAAACAGCTTACAATTATAATTGCAGCGCAACAAATATGATTCAGCCAAATAAATTCGTATACCACGCACTAATAGCCATGGAACATGAATCAGAGGGAATGAATGATTCAGAGAAATATTTTGACAAAACTAGCAACAAGCGCAGCGCGCTTTGTTTGGAGACTCTTCCATTTGGCGCCACTTCACAACATAGTTACGGCAGGCAACAGACTCCAGTGCATAACATAGGACAATAAAAATCGTGACACCAAGATAGATGTCAGTTCTGGCCTTAAATGTTCTAGCATTCACTTAGTTCTACACATACAAAGGCGTACCATAGACAATTGTAGCTCTACTGATGAAAAGGTGAGACAATGAATCTAGGCCCAGTGAATCTATACAGGTCTACAAGACACCATGGTAATACTGGAAGGAAGAGGGTGACTATAAGCACATTCCCTGCCAAATGGCATACCAAGATAGATGTCATTGGTAGAAGTCATCTATTGAGTAGCACCCTACCTTGACCCATCTATGCACATGTACCCATGTATATATGTACCTATGTAAATGCCTTAAAGGAAAACACATATTTGTGTAATTAGACATTATACTTTATTTTTATTGTGTCAGCTGAAATATTCAGATTTCAAGTCAGCTAATTACCACTTGACGGAGCCAGTTCTCAACTCTTAACTTAAAATTGCTGACCACTTCACTAGACTTGTGGTTA
>SDVV010016024.1:0-14361 GCA_016164225.1 Gammarus roeselii
TGACTCTCCGGTTCAGCTGCGTATAGCTGGTCTGGCTGGTTATGGCATGCTCGGCCAGGTCGGCTGGCACAGATCGAGGAGCAGAAACGAACGCCGCCAGTGGCTCTAGCTCTGTAACAGCCGCAACTATTAGAGTTACAAGTGCCTACAGTGCAACTGCAGCAGCGACCCAAATTGTCGGTCATCGCGAGAGAGACGGCAAAATTTAACAGTGGAATTTACCATCTATGAGAGACTGTGGGATTCATTGAGCCCAAGCAAAAACAGCGTATTTCAATAAAAACGCTGTACTGAGAAAGGTTTAAACAACTAGATTTCTTTATAAATGATCACCTGCGGTCAGAAATGTAAAGACTGTAGTTCAATACTTTTCGGAGAAAATACCACACGACAATTCCACGATAGGCTAAGAACTTTTATGAGATTATACTGACATGTGGTAGTGACGAGAATGGAAATTGGTACTTGGCTCTCAAAAACGCTATAAGTCATTGATCTAACAGTTACATTTAGCTGAACGACTTGCTCCTGCGGTTATTCTATAATCATTAGCGCGCTGTAAAATAAATAAAAATAGGTTTTCCTACTTGTGTCGTCATCAAGAATATTGTTAAACTTCGTTGCCAATTTTTTTTTTGTCGTTATGGGCAGCTGCATATGCTAAGACAGAGAACTGCAGATGGTCTCCAAAAGTAACCTAGCAGTAGCCGTGAAAAATTACAACCTTGGTGTGACTGAATATGGGTGATAGCCGCAAGAGAAAATTAAAATATGACGAATACAAATTGCTCCAGAAAATAATCACGAGAACACAAGATTGAATGCAATTAAGAGCATAAGTGTTAACAGTCAAGAAATGGATTGGAGTTAGTAGGAAAAAGGAAATAAACAGAATAATAACCTCCATAAATTGTCCTAAAAGAAAATACCTAAGCAAATAATCGTGAGCAAATATAAATGTAGCAAGTTGGCAGATAGAAGCAGGCGAAAATAAATGAACTATAACATGACATAAGACAAATACCTTTTTAAATGGTCGTAAGAGCCTAAAGAAAAGTTCTGGCGTGATATAGGTTACAGGTGAAAGAGTAAATCAAAATTTGACCAATACCAATTACACAAAATGATTATGAGGGCACACGATAAATCCTAATAAGCGCTTAAAAAATCTACAAGGACATGAATTGCAGTTAATAGGAAAATAGAAGCAAAATGAAAAATAACCACTATAAATTGTCCCAAAGAAAATGATCGAAAAAATAATCAAAAACACATTTATAAATGTAGCAAGTTGACCAATATAAACAGGGCAGAAAAAATCAATTATAGCTTAACATGAGACAGATACACATTGAAATTTTCGAAGGAGCTTAAAGAAGTGAACAGCAACCACACTGTGAAGTTGAATGCCAGGATCCTGAAGCAGGTCGAAGCAGATGCACCGCTCCTCCAGCAGGTCGAAGTAGATGCACCGCTCCTCCAGCAGGTCGAAGTAGATGCACCGCTCCTCCAGCAGGTCGAAGTAGATGATCCACGATTTTTTCCCGCACATCAAAGTCCTCAAGCAGGTGCATGCGGCCAGATTTCAAAGCTACTGTGGAGGGGGGTAGGGGAGTAGTGAGCTACGGGAGAGGGGGTAGGGGTAGTGTAGATCCACTGCACAACGTACACTGTGCGTGCGTGGGTTAACTCAGCCGAGCAGTCACGAGCGGGCAAGGAGGTATTGGTTAGGCTACAAGGAGCTGGTGGTATGCCTGCCCACGAGACATTAAAGCGCCCTCTTGTACGAGCATACGCCGAACTACGTCGAGGAAGGCTTGAGGAACCACTCAAGTTTCTAGGAACACGAAGTAGTCTAAGCAAACAGTCTTCAAAATCTACCAAAAGCACTTAATAGTTTTCCCACAGGGCCATAATGAAGCACAAACGCGAGAATGTCAATGGACTACTATCCACGAAGAGTTGCCAGATGCTTCAATGCTGTCCGACGGGAGTACCACCGATTTGTTCTTTAACACAGTAATTC
This sequence comes from Gammarus roeselii, assembly GCA_016164225.1. Classification (NCBI taxonomy): domain Eukaryota; kingdom Metazoa; phylum Arthropoda; class Malacostraca; order Amphipoda; family Gammaridae; genus Gammarus; species Gammarus roeselii. Next base: position 2,027 of record SDVV010016024.1, read on the forward strand.
GTTTTGTTACCACTAATGCCGCTACAGGGGGACTCGTGTGGATATGAAATCAGTTCACACGTCGAGCTGACCTAGAATAAATGCGCTTAAAGGGTATCAAGAGGCCAATTGTTTCTGCCGCAGGACGGAGCATAGAGGGTGGGGGTGTAAGAGGGTAGAGACCAGCCCTATGCCAACATTGGGCGTGGGCCTCGATTGGCCAGGCAATACACTATGAGGCCACTCTGGTGTGCACTTGAAATCACTCTTCACAAACTGTGTTTAAAAAAAACTTCAGTCCAAACACATGAAATAGCAGAAAATTTGTTTAGCTGCTGTTGGGTCCCACTTCGGAGCACAAAACGTCGGAGCACACAACCTGACACAACCCTCTTGACGGGCCGAGAAACTAGACTTGAATGGTCCTCATGGAATTCGGACGTTTACGTTGGACATATATAAAAGTAAATCCAATTGGTTCGTTGCGGGTCGTGGAAACATAATTGGTCGGCGCTTCTGTGTCAAGAGAGATAAAACATGTTTGCGTATCAACGTAAGATTATTTGCGTAGAGGATTGTCGATGAGGTTTCAATAAATCAAACCATGATTTTTAAATTTCAATATAATGCATTTATTGAGGCAGTGTAAGTAAATACATTGTGTATGCAACGTGTTATCAATCCTACAAGTCAGTTCAGAACGGTGCACGGCAAACACGAACAATTTTAATTGAAGCCAAATGCTTTTCATCAAAAAGCTTCCAATGGCATCCATGATAGCGTTCTAACAACATTAAACGAAAACGGCAAAGTCTTGATATCTTTTCTTATGTGTGAATCCGATTTCAGGAATGGGAAACTCTTTGCTAGTTGGCCAGAAAGTTTGCAGACATCTCAGTTGGTTGGTATCATTTTTTGTGAGCAGCTCTAATTTAACTACAGCCAAAGTGTGTTCCGCACACGTTGCTGTAAAATTTCAATTTGTTCAAGTTCATTTAAAAGGCGATATTGGTTGGATATGAAGAATGAAGAGAATAGAGTTTTATTGCAAAATTGTATTGCTAACCCTTCACAAGAAACCGATATTTTAATGAGATGTCTGGTCAAATATACCGATTCCGGTGTTATTTCAGTAATACGTGGTGATGCTGCTCAATAACATTTACATCACCCTACATTTGCATTATCGATTACATCACCCTGAAATTACCACAACAACTGCTGCAAAATTGGAAGGAAGCGGTGAAGAAATTAATTTCTGACAGATAATGCCACACGAGGAGGATCCGTGGACCTCCTCTTGATCCCACTCTCAATCTCCAGCCAATGGGGTAATCCATTCAATAGTGGGACTCACCAAAAGCGACGTACATTCTCCTCTCATGGAGGCGTCTGTCCTACAATAATGGGGTCTGTCTAGGAGTCTAAATTTTGAAACAGCTATTAATCAATGAACCAATGCCCGATTTAAAAACTATATATGTAATCATATCTGTGATACAGGACATATTATTATTTAGTGTTTGATCATGGGTGAAAAAAGATTGTGGGTGAACCTAAGTCCTCGGTCATTCTCGAATACGGAAAAAGTTCCTCTCCACCAACGTTGGAACCAAAATTGGTGCGGAAATTAGGCATTCGAAAAGAAGAGAACCGAAAGTATGAGCCACATATTCTCAAATCGCGTTGTCGAAAATCTGAAGAAAATTTGAATTTCGAAGGTGCAGCTTCGATACCACGAAATATTCAAATCAACTCGCTGGGATAGACATTCAGCAAGAACCTACCCTTCCTACCAGACAAGTTGCTAGATAACATGAGTTCAGCCAGTGTACTACTCATAAATTTGATCGAAATCAACTGAAAATTAAGTCCTACAAAGTTCCCAAGTAATATGTGCTGTGTGAAACTCATAATAATGTCGTGTGTCATTTTGTTACAGGGTTTCAGTTTCTAACATTGATCCACAAAACATAGGCAAAAAAGTAGTTTGTGCTCTGGTCTCCTCCGAATCATCAAAAATCAAAGTTCTGTTGCGTCGCAAACCACCATAAATACGGAGATTATGTGATGAAGCTGTCCAACACCTGACCAAAGACGAAGTCGATGAGGCAGTCGCGGTATTCCTTTGCAGTTCAACACATTGTGCAAAACAGTGGGAGCTCATTTGGAAGCCGAGTTGATGTGCCGAGCAGTTTTAGCACAATACCACGTGAAATGTTCCATCTTCTAATAAATTTCAGTTATAAAAAGTGATGGATGTAATTATTTGTATGGTTTTAACTTATACACTCTTTGGGTCACTCTGGGTGAACACTCGGATGTATAATTGGACGAAGACAAGGAAGGTTTCAGTATAGTATACGGTGTCTAAGTCTTGCTTTAATTGAATTTAACACGAGAAAGGTTAGAGCGTAAGTTTGCAAAAAACAGTCAGCTTACCGTTGCAGTTTATAAATGCAAGTACAATAGTTTCCAAATATCACTGATGGAGTGTCGCCTAACAACACGATTTGCGTGAAATAACCGAATTCTTTACAGAGATCAAAACCATTGAATATTTGAGTCATGAAGATAGGAAGGATCTACAATAATAGAGATATTATATAATGTATAAAGTTATTCGAGTCGTCACAGCGTCAGGACTGGGGATAATAATTAATTCGAATTCTAGACACAACAAAAATTGAACGAGTGAGTATGGAAGCTGCGGCTCGTTGTAAACATGGTGCATCCAGATTGATCATGATGATAGACTAATCAATTTAAATTATTTTTATGATCATAATGTCAACTCAAATGCAAAATTTGTGTTCAGATATCCTATATATACCAGGGATAATAAATTTTTCTAGCCTTATAGTTGTCAGCAGCTGCCTCTTCAAACAATTCGTTCATTTATTTAATCGAGCTGAGTCTGTTACGACGCTGTTCTCTGAACACTTTTCCGCACGGAGACAGTTATGGCTTCCGCCCCATTTCCGGCCTTTGCAGAATTTTACCGTGGCATTAACGCCTTTGTTATCTAGCAAGTATTTGTTGGGATGCAAGAAGTACAAGTCATCTTACTGCACTGGCTTAGGAGAGCCTGCATGATGGCTAGGTGTACTGAAGATCCCTACCTTAAGGGTTTCAGTTAAAACGACATTAAATAAGAAAAATATTTAATGGTAACGACTATATTTTATTATACTAGGCATGATTCAACGATAATTTTAAAAGCCGAACCTTCTAAGATGTTCAAATTTACTAAAATGCAACGAGTTTAATTCCAAGTCGTTGTGATAAATAAAATCTTTAACAAGGAAAACCCGCTCGGCCTGTTGCTCTGTATTGGTGACATACAGATACAGATACGGACACTAGGCTGCATCCCCAAGAAAAGGGGTTGACCGACGGCAAGGCACACCTCACACCCTCATACGCTCACACTCACACAACTTAGGTAATTTGTGATGAAGGGTCCGTCCAGTAACCCCACAACACACACTCTGGGGCACGAGTGCGGGCCGAGAATCCGTTGTCAGCAGCAGGGACCGACAGTTTTCACTGTTTACCCCGCCGCATCATAATGACAGGGCCCCACCACCCACGACCATCCTGACTACGTGATGGCAAGGGAGGGAAAGCACATCAGAGCCGCGTCAAAATCAACCATTCACACACATTCTCTCCCAGCGTTCTCTCGGCGTTACTCCAGCCATGCTCCTCAAACATTCCATCTCGAAAACATTCAACCTTCTTCTCTCCTCTGCTCTCACCCCCCAAATCTCAGCTCCGTAGAGGACATTTGGGACAACAACACCCTCATACAGACCTCCCTATGTTTCCACCCCCGACGTCCTACAGCTCATTACTTTCTTCAGTGCACCCATCACTTTCCACCCCTCCTTCACTCGCGCCTTCACTTCAGTTTCCACTAGTTCAGTTCTCTCCACATGGTAGCCCAGATACTTAAAACACTGAACTATCTCTACGAGCTCTCCATTTAGGGGGACACTAATTTTGCTCGCATCGACAGCCCTCGAGCATCTCATTACTTTACTTTTACCCACGATTCACTCGACGCTTCCTCCTCTTACACACTCTACCAAACTCAGACACTAGCCTACATAGCTTCTCCTATGAATACGCAACCAGGGCCGTATAACCGCAAATAGCAACTGGCTCATCTGCCATAACAAACAATAATATGTGGGTCGATTTTTTCGACAATTGAGAAGCCGCTCACCAGATTTGGCGGCCTAAATGTGATGATGATATTCATAACGGTTTACTTTCCCTGCATGATTGCTTGACTCGCATAGGTGCGATGATCGGATTTGTGCATAGTTCGTTCACGACTTCATTTGAGAACATAGTAAGAACAAAGCGCAAAGCGTTCAGGTCAGGATCGGGAAAAATATTAGGCTTTTTTTTTCCAAAATATGTGAACCTAGACTATTTTAAAGAGGGGTGGTCAGATCAACATTCTGGCCGATATGCTAATGGGGCCCAGGTCAAACGATTGATATTTTCTGGTTTCATAACATGCATAGCAATGTAAATTTCATTATAACTGTTTATATAACCACAAGAATTGCTCTAACACGGGCTCATGAATATTTTCCAATACATGATGACTCTTTGAGAAAATTTACAGGGTATTTTATTCCATCCCAAGGGAAATTATGTTCAATTTCATAACATGAACACAATATATTCGTTGAATAATTGAGAATCGGTTTTATTTTAGCAAGTATTAAACGAGTTGTCTTGTTCACTTGGCAATCAATGATGTCGTGACTGATTGTAGGGCATTAATGGTGACATCAGCCCCATGGCGCACGGTCTTAATAGCTATAAATTGTCAACGCTCATCAGCAAGTATCGAATTAGGTATGCAGTAGAGCCATCAATGCAAATTTGTTTCAACCAACTGTTGTAAACAAAATACATTTACATAATTCAATTCTGTCCAATGAAACTAACGATGAATTGATGGGAAATAACACTTACGCTTACACGGATTTCAGATATTAATCTTCAATGTTTAATTTATATGTCATGTGGGCCGAAATTTTCCAATCCAAAAGAGGTGTACAATGTGATAATAAAAAACGAGGAATAAGCGATGCGTCCCTGGACAGGGCTTGCCACGACAACTATCCACCGCAGTGTCCTGACAAACACTGACAAACCATTGGCAGCCGCTGCAAGCCAAGTTGGCGGCCTTCAGGGTCTGAGCATCTTGATACAACACTAAGCAAAGATTTTCTTAATAACAACACAACTTCATCAATGCATTTTTGTATGTTTTAATAACAAGAGAATATCACAACGGAAGAATTCGTACTTAGTAAGTATCCTGATCCCGGGAAAAAATAATTTCTTAGTGAGTTTCCAGTTGGAACCATTCATTCTCCAGACCAAGTGAGACACGGGAGAGAATAGAATTTTGTATTGTTCAGCAGCGCCTTCCTGCATGCTATGTAGGACCAAGTGAGTCAGGGTAGAGAATAGAATATTGTTTTGTTCAGCAGCGCCTTCCTGCATGCTATGTAGGACCAAGTGAGACAGGGTAAAAAATAAAATATTGTATTGTTCAGCAGCGCCTTCCTGCATGCTATGTAGGACCAAGTGAGACAGGGTAGAGAATAGAATATTGTATTGTTCAGCAGCGCCTTCCTGCATCCTATGTAGGACCGAGTGAGTCAGGGTAGAGAATAGAATATTGTATTGTTTAGCTGCGCTTTCCTGCATGCTATGTAGGACCAAGTGAGACAGGGTAGAGAATAAAATATTGTATTGTTCAGCAGCGCCTCCCTGCATGCTATGTAAGACCAAGTGAGACAGGGTAGAGAATATAATATTGTATTGTTTAGCTGCGCTTCCCTGCATGCTTAGGACCAAGTGAGACAGGGTAGAGAATAGAATATTGTATTGTTTAGCAGCGCCTTTCTGCATGCTATGTAGGACCAAGTGAGTCAGGGTAGAGAATTGAATATTGTATTGTTCAGCAGCGCCTTCCTGCATGCTATGTAGGACCAAGTGAGACAGGGTAGAGAATACACTGAGAGAAAATGTCTTGTAAAATGTACCATATCTGTCATGTTGCCCTGTTCATAGCCATATACATGTAAATTTAACAAGATTTCTGCAAATAGTCTGTTTGAATCTACAATTCTTTTCATATTGATTTTAGATCTTGTTGAATTTACATGTATCCGATAAATTATGCCGGTGTTTCACTTCTTTAGGCCATGTTCCCGGATGTCGTGTTGACACAATATGAATATGATAACTATTACATGATACTTTATGGGGAGTCAATTTGCATGAATTCGCTTCGCAACAAGTCTTCATAAATCCCATTCATCAAAATTACGCCGTTTTCCTTGCTAAAATCAGATCAAATATCATGCTGAAAATAATTAATAGAACACTATATACTTCCTCGATTATCCAATATCTCAGTTATTCATGACGTAGTGGTATCAGACTCAGACTGAAGACACCAGTGTCTTAGGTTCGAGCCCCACTCGCCGCTGATCTTTTACCTCTTTCGATATGATAAGGAACTCAAGCTTGTGTACCGCTTTCAACCTTGACTTAATACCAAGCGATCACCATTTATTGAAAAATATAGTTTATGTATAATTTTATAAGGAAAAGCTAAATTTTGTTTCTAGCCTTCATGTAATAGTTACATGACGAAATCATTTAAATTCAACAGTACGAAATATGTAAATTCAAAAGGAAATTCTTGTTGGAGAAAATTCAATAAGTCACGTCATGTTGAATTTACGATATACATGTATCTATTACCATACATTTCTCTCTGTGTAGAATATTTTATTGTTCAGCAGCGCCTTCCTGCATGCTATGTAGGACCATGTGAAACAGGGTAGAATATAGATTATTGTATTGTTTAGCTGCGTTCCCCTGCATGCTATGTAGGACCAAGTGAGACAGGGTAGAGAATAGATTATTGTATTGTTTAGCTGCGCTTTTCTGCATGCTATGTAGGACCAAGTGAGACAGGGTAGAGAATAGATTATTGTATTGTTAAGTTGCGCTTCCCTGCATGCTTTGTAGGACCAAGTGAGACAGGGTAGAGAATAGATTATTGTATTGTTTAGCTGCGCTTCCCTGCATGCTATGTATAGGACCAAGTGAGTCAGGGTAGAGAATAGATTATTGTAATGTTTATCTGCGCTTTCTTGTATGCTATGTAATAGTTGTCCCCTCTAGGTGTCCTACAGTTGGAAAGAATTATCCCGACCCCTGTTCAAACAGGAAATGAAGATAGCATCCTCTGTTACACTCCGCACACTTCTCACAAGTAACGAGGCCATGTTGGCAACGGTGATAAGAAGATCTAGCGACTGGTCGTGACGACAGACGGATAAAAGCACTCAGAGACATTGAGGTTGGAAACTGCGCTTATGTTGTGGTATCATAAGCCTGGACATGGCGTTGCAGAGGTTAAAAATACGATGTTACTATTCAAGAAGTTACAAAAACTCATGTCGACAATTGCAACACTTTTGTCTGAAAAATGAACTGAATGAAGTTTTCACATCGGTGGCATCATCATTAGTTTTGTCTCTGTGAGTTTAACTAATTTTCGGCATTAGACACAAAATAACTATTTTTCTTCTGTTCCTTCTGCATGATATTTTCGGACAGGTTTAAGTCAGTCTATGTCATTGGACCTTCATCTTTTAAATAACGTCACACACGGAAATTTTCCAGTGTGTGACGTCATTTGAAAGATGAAGTTCCACGGGGAATATTCATTTTTAGGTGTAATGTTTACTCCCGTAAAGACAATTGGTTGTCTGAACGTCGTGGAAACAGATTTAGTTGACGTTACTCATGAAAATTTAGCAATAATGAAAGAATTATTGAACAAATCATAAAACGATTTGAAACTATTCTGCAATATAGAAAGCTTGTCAACAAATATTGTGGTTCCACAGAAGAATTCGTCAAATAATTGCAAACTAACATTCAAAATAAAAATATTATAAATAATTGTGGTTATTAAACACAAAGGCAGCGATGAAGTGGGCCTACTCAAAGAATAACGCCGGATGGAAGCTCATCAAAGATTTTAGCAAACATTCGATGTTTGCAAGAATGTTGTGATGTTTTATAGCGAATAAATAGAACAAGCTTCGAATTGAACCGTCAGCTCCTCAACTCTTGGATATCCAACAATATAAGAGCAGTGCCAATATGTGAACGACACTATCATGATGATTTCATCATTGGGATGGAAGATTTTTCAAAACAATTGAAATAAATTTGTTCGTTCAGTATAATTACTGTACTTTATGAATTGAATATGCTGAGAAATAAGATTTTGATATTTTGTCGTTGATATTGTTAGTGGTTACCTGTCTCGTTCATTAGGTCAGTGATGTACACGGAAATGGTTGACCAAAGGTGTAGTTCTGTTCTTCAAACCATTATGTAGAAGGATAATATTAATTACAATTATTTCAAGCAAATAGACAGCCGATAGATGAGTTAATAAACACTGTGTTCATGCACAAAACTACGAGAATGAATTGATGCATTCCTCACGGCTGTCGACGGTTAGGCAAAGCTAGTTCAACCATCCACAGCGATGTCAGACGGAAGACAAACAGGCAATTGAAGCCTTTGCAATCAAAGCTGGAGCCCTCCACGGTATGGACATCTATAATTTCGTTTAATAACAAGAATAAAACAGAACGGCAAAGTTCGTCAGCAGCAAATTCTGTGAACACGAAGAAAAATATCTTTGTAGTGAATATTAAAGCATAAACCATTCCTTGTCCAGGCTATGCAAGACAAGGCTAGAGACACTGGTTTTGTTACTCAGCACCACATTTCCTCATGTTATGTAAAATAAATCAGCCTGCACGTGCCCCTTTAATTCGCAAATTCAACCACCTTAACTCCCCAAACATAGAAGCAACAAAGAATCCTCTACCACACTCCGCACACTCCTCACATGTATGGAAGAAATACGGGAAACGATGTGATAAACGAGACATGGGAACTGGACCAGGCAACAAGAACATGTAAAAACTCTATTACATTGTGGCTGGAATCTGCGCTTTTGTTGTAAGAAGATGAGACGAGACTTGGTCTTGCAGGGGTTAAAAATATGTTTTATTATTCTCGAAGGTGCAAGAACTCTTGACTTCAATTGCCACACTTTTTGCGAACAAACAAATCGAATTCAGTGTTCACGTCGGTTGCCTCATCTCTTAATATCTATTCCTGATTTTTTTAGCGTCATATCTTATTCTGGGCTAATATCTTTATATCAGTAAATGTCCACGACTTAAAAAAAATCTACCGATTGCGATAATCAAAATTTATCGTTTAGAAGTCGAGAATCGAGATGTTCAATCTCATGATAACAGACGAACACGTACAGCGAATATGGTCGGGTGCCTTTCTTTTGAATGTGTATTAGTGAGTGAAGCTATATGGATGTTAAAAGTTCACATGGAAGACCCAGTTTTACGTTTTATATATACTAGTGTGAATCCAGTAGGCCGACTGAATTTGGTAGAAACAGAATAAGATAACGTTTCTGGCAGGTTGCATTAATGGAAACAAACAAACTTCTGAATGAGTTACAAAAATGTGTTGTTCAAAGACTAGAAAGGCCTCCTCAAAGAACAACGCTGGAGGGGATCTAGTCAAAGACTTTTGCGAGCATTCCATGAATGAAAGAAAACTGTGATGTTTGGCATCGAATAAATGAAACAAAATTTGAATTGCGCCGCCAGCTGCTCAGCGCCTGAATTTACAATAATAAAACAGCAGGGCAAACATGGGAACGAAGATACCGTGAAAGTTATATCGTGTGTATGAAGAATTTTTCAAACGTTTTATATGACTTCCTATGTATTGTTCAATGATTGTTCTATACGGAGGAACATGTTGATGCTTGGTTGGTGATTTTATTTGTGGTTATTGAGCCTCGTCCATTATATCTGTTGTAGGGGAAACGTAGATGAAAGGGTACGTTCATTCATAGAAACATTGGATGGGGCAAGGAGGCAACGCTAGTTATCCAAGCATTTGGAATAACGACAAACAATTGTCTGAACCCTGTCCCCGTGAACCATGTCCTCATGAACCATGTCCTCATGAACCATGTCGTCATGAACCATGTCCTCATGACCCATGTCCTCATGAACCATGTTCTCATGAACCATGTCCTCATGAACTATGTCCCCATGAACCATGTCCTCATGAACCATGTCCTCATGACCATTGTCATCATGAACCATGTCCTCATGAACCATGTCCTCATGAACCATGTTCTCATGAACCCTGTCCTCATGAACCATGTCCTCATGAACCATGTTCTCATGAACGCTGTACTCATGACCATTGTCATTATGAATCATGTCCTTATGAACCATGTCCTCATGAACCATGTTCTCATGAACCATGTCCTCATGAACTATGTCCCCATGAACCATGTCCTCATGAACCATGTCCTCATGAACCATGTCGTCATGAACCATGTCCTCATGAACCATGTCCTCATGAACCATGTCCTCATGAACCATGTCCGCATGAACCATGTCCTCATGAACCATGTCTTCATAAACCATGTCCTCATGAACCATGTCCTCATGAATCATGTCCTCATGAACCATGTCCTCATGAACCATGTTCGCATGAAACATGTCGTCATAAATCATGTCCTCATGAACCATGTCGTCATGACCCATGTCCTCATGACCCATGTCCTCATGAACCATGTCCTCATGAACCATGTCCTCATGAACTGCAGTTAGAAATTGCAGTTACCGTCTTCGTACTAACCCGAACGCGTTACGAGAGATATAAAATGGGTTAGCTGAGGAAAATGGGTTAGCAGAGGAACAGACAAATAAACACAACAGCACACAATATGGAGTGTGTATTGGTTTTATAATCATCAATGTTGGTCTTACTGTGCACGATACAAATTCAATGCCTTGTTCTAGCGAGTAAACGGATTCAATGATGCTTATATTGTTTATTTGAGTTCTGTCCGCCCCTCGTAATTGCATGCGTCTCCTCCCATTTACTGTGTCAGCTCCACGTCATCTTGCAAAACTGCTGCACGGACCATCCTAATTAGAGCAGCTCGAGCCACTCCTGGTCTTAATAGAAGACTACTCAACGGCTCACGGTTCTTGGGACGATGCAATGAAACATGATTCACTAGCCCCGACTGATGCGAGAAGAATTTTATTACATTCCCCGGGTGTACTTAGAAGTGATATGATATCCTTTGTAAATTATCTCCACAATTGTAGACTTTATGTATTGATTTACTCCATTTCCATTCTATTCACCCACTCTTCTTTTGATGTAGATGAAAAATCCTAACATTTTCAGAACTCACAAATTGTTCAAAAATTGACAGCAATGAAAGTTGCAGACTGTGTGAGGAGGATTTTGTTACGTTTTTGTATGAGCAAAAGTTTGGATATATTTTTGAGGGTGCTACGGTCGACTTAACATTTCGATTGTTTCTGTATCACAGGGCGGGAATTTCTCTTCCATTTAACCCTACTCTACAAGCGGTATACGTATAGGAGCATATTACAAGTTTAGATCGTTGGTGTTATCACGCGTTCACATGCATATTACTCCACGGTAGAAAATAATTCTTTCATGTGCGCTAGTAACTATATTGTGCATTAGGTTGTTATAATCAACAGGATGCGAGGAATCTAATATTGATATGTTTATTCAGGGTATTCATGTAGGATAAGACGAACAGGAAACAATGAGTCCCTCAATGCTGACGAGGGCTTAGCAATCATAGTTGCCACAATCATCCACCGCTGAGTCCGACAGAAGACAGACAGGTAATTAAAGCCGCTGCTATCAAAGTTGAAGCCCTCCATTGTATGGACATCTTATACAACACACGAAGAAAAATATGTTATTATTGAGTAATAGTGCAGGAACCGTTATTTGTCCTGGCCATGTAAGACATTGTGTCTTTACTCAGCACCGATAATCCTCATGTTATGTAATATTTTTCCGCCTGTACTTGCCCCTTCAACTGACAAATTTAAACTCTTGGCATCAATTTCCTTAGTGTTTACGAACAAATACATTGAATTCAATTTTCACGATGAGATCATCATCTTGAAATGTTTTTTTACCTCATAGCCAAATATTCGACCTAGGAAACGGAATAGCACGGCTTCCTAAGTAATACTTTCTTGTTGGTTTGATATTTTCTCATCTCTGAGTCAAGATCAAAAATATGTAGTCTGATGTTTACCGACGAACGAGTTCCGAGAGCATGGAACGTTTGAGTGAGTGTCAATGAGTGAAAGTAAATAAAAGGT
>SDVV010016025.1:0-14361 GCA_016164225.1 Gammarus roeselii
ATACACATCGTGTAATTTGTTCCTACGGACTTGAGAAAAGACACGATATAACTAAAGTTATAAATAACTAGCGCACTTGCGCTTCTATCAATGCTAACATGTTTGGAGTCCTTGGAGAGTCAGAGTGGAAAACACAGCATCGCACACTGGCTGGTATTTGATGTCATTGCCTATATTACTTGTTGCTTTCTGTCAACTTTTCAATGTTCATCTTCCTACATTTCATGATTGTTTCAGTTTTGGCTTGCCAATGGCACAATAGTGGTAAACTGGTGTGGGCATTCGTATGCCACGTATGCCGTTGACGTGAAGTTTTGAAAAGTTGGAGTTGATGATTTGGAAGCCTCTGGCATTGTTTCAGTGCTGTGAGGTGGCAGTGCCTCCCAACGGATACCTGTTTCCAGATAGCACGTGAGCGATGCCTGGTTTGCAGTGCACGTGAAGACTACTATCTGTGAGTCGTTATAGGACTTGGTGACACATGTCCGAATGATGTTATACATTTTATGTATGAAGACATAGTATTGAATGAGTAAATTTAGAAATAATTGTTATTTCCATGACAAAGCTGTGCTTTGACCAGGTATGGAATGGTTTTATTGGTATCAAGTCTATTTACCAGAACAACCTTTTAACAACTAGATCGATGATTATGACATTCATCTCACTCTTCACTGAGCAGCGTTGTGCGACATGCACGCCCCGTTGCGACAGATGGGAGGCGTTCAACCGTATATGGTATTTACATTCATAACACGCAACTTAATTATAAAATTATAAATTGTAAGGATCTACTTCTACGTACATTTTTTATCCTATTAGTATTGCAAGAGCGAGGACAGCGCAGGACAGCGGATGGACGAGACAAGCCCTTACAACATGCTACATTATTTATACATTTATTTTCGTCAATATTTGGAATGTTGTGCCGAATACTGATGCGAGACTGGTATAGTGTTCTCTGGCTCTCGCCTAGTATCCATCTTGAATAAGACCTTGAAGTTGGCTGTTTGCCAGTAATCTGGGATAATTCAATTCATCAGAGACCTGATAAAAATCTCAGTCAGTTGACTGCTTATTATTTCGGTTAAATTCCATAATATTATAGGGTTTAGATCATCTGGTGCTATTGATTTGTTAATGCGTAGTTTGGAAAGATGTTCTTGTAATTCGTCATACGGGATTATAAAGTTTTCAAACGGTTGCACTTCCGAAACCAATACGACTCCTGGTATACTATTTGTATCCTCTTTCGCGAGGACACTTGCAAAGTATTGGTTGAGTTTGCTAGCCCTGTTTGTATATAGGCTGATTTTAGCTTTCAACTGCACTATTTCGAGGTGCATCATCGCTTTCACAAACGACACTTCTCTCATTCACATATGCTTAAACTGTATTGCATTACGTTTGTTCATTCTAGTGACTTTTTTTGGGGTTCCTCTTCCGCTTCTAATTTTTTTGAACCAGCCTTTTCGTTTGCTAGCATCCTGTACCGCGTTATTCAATGAAGTGAGATTGTTTTCTTTTAAATCTTCTCTTCGAGATTTATCGCTTGCTTCCTTGCCCGACCCTGTCTATAATATACAAAAAGTATTCATCTGCGGTCCTGTCGTCGTATTGGTACCCTGAGTTTCATTTTTCGATTTCGTGTCCCAATCTGTCAAAATTGAGTCCGAATTATTCGACTTGTTCTGACCTGGAATTGCATTGTTCAACTTGCTCTGATCTGGAATGGTACCGTTTGACTTCCTCTGATCTGGAAAAATTAACTGTTGCTTCGACGATATAACAATTTTTTTATTTTAGACCATCAGGTTGGCTCGTCCACATACTGTTTTAGGATATCATTGACGAGTCGTATCAAAATCAGCTATATTTTCAGAGCAACGATTAAATTCGAAAAGGAATATGTTGCAAATATAGATGTCACCGATACATCAATGTTGAAAAATGACTGAAACCTTCCTGCAAGTGCGGCAACACTCGGAAAAACTTTGACTGTTTTGCACTGGGATTACCGCCGACAGACACTCTGAACAGTGGACTTATTTAAAATAAAGAATACTATTCAATAGCCACTTTTAAACTCAATCTCTTTGCAACGACTCTGCAATTTGTACGTACATATTTATATAAATCAAATGTTGCCTACTCCATTTATTTTATGTTTAAAAAATCTTTGTATAAACTAATGTATGTAGAAACAGGGATCAGAAGTGCCAATGTTTATTTGCAAAATAAAATACAACCGCTGATGCGTTTACAGTTCCTTCCAATAATACACAGTCCGTGGTAATTAAACACATGCATCGATGCTGGACACCTGTGCAGATACATTTTTGCATACCTTAGTAGTATAAAGTACTCCGATGATGAAGTGTTTCCGGTCTACAGGAATTTGCACTTAACAGTTCACCGCCGCGATGAATGCAACCTTTGACTCAAGCGGGCGTATGGGGGTTCACGCAAAAACGGGGAGTGGGGGGCGTAGGGTAGGACGGGAGTCAGTGAGCGGACAGGCGGATAGCTTATATATGTTAACAGGTTATATATTTACATTAGGTTATATATCTACATAAGGGTATCCTAAACTCGAAGGTTGAGTAATGAATTGCGAACATCGTGTCAGTCGGAGGTAACATCTAATTGTTGAAATCAGTAGAAGAATATGTTTCAAGGCGTGAAACGATGCCAGAAACCTATCTCGAGGTAGAAGATCTAGATGTGTTACAGATTGGTATGATATAAATCAGAGTCCGATCAGATCTTGACACGAAGTCATCGTCAAGAATATGAAAATTATAGGAAAGAAAAATTAAAATCAGAGATGCAAGTTGTCAACGGTGGTAGAGTTAAGTGGAGTTATTGAAGTAAATTAAGAGAAACCTGGTGTGAGACTATACGTCCGTTTATATGAAACTGGATACAAATTTGAAATACTTGTAGCATTCATTAAATCCAAGTTTGAAAATGGGGCCTCTCTGGCAACTTATACTGGTCGAGAGTGGGGACGAAATAAATAACATGTAAGTAAAGTGATATTTAGAGTCGTCTGGAGGGGAACATATGTATATATCAATGACTGATCACCGTACGTAAGGTTAGATTATGTTATGATGGGTGTGAATAACATGTTGAAGTGATATAGAATTGTGTCAAAATCAAAAATAATATGTATTACCCGTAACATTCAAACCATCTAAGTTTTAAAATGGGTCCTCTCTTCTAACTAATATGGGGATGAGAGTGACAACGAAATGAATAGCATACAAGTTAAAGTGTTATTTAGAGTCGTTTTGAGGGCTTCATATGTATATAGCAATGCCTGAATACCATCCATAAAGTTAGTTAGGTTAGGTTTTTGTGAGTTTAAATATCAAAACAAACGATATAATTTGCACATGAAAAGGATGAAATTTGCTAGATCAAAATTGTAAGTGTGATTCAAAACTGCATAGGATAGATCAAAATGTAGAGCGCAGTGGAGAGAATGGATATGAAAATATCATAAAACGATGAATAAAAAACATATGAATGAATGAAAAAAATGATCGATAATATATCATTATTGGTTAGAAAAGGTTAGATTAAGATGATAAGTTTTTATCAAATAACATGAGAGCTGTTCCACATTAAATATCATATGATAAAAACGAGGGACTTTGTTCTAATGGACAAAATCATAGATCAGAATTAAGATGCTACAGATGTTAACCGACGCTGTATATGCATACAAATGAGTGTATGTGCCTACACAGTGAGGTTAACAACCCTGTAAATGCGTACAGAAGTGTTCATGTGTGAACATGGTGTGTGATATTAAAAAAAACGTATAAAGTATAACTATGCGGAGTGATAATAGTAATTACTAAATATCGTACATAACCATCACACTTGAATGAAAATAAATAATTATCAGTTAAGATGAATAGGATGACTAGATTATTGAAGCTAACATCGCGTGAAACTGTTCCACATTATGAGAAGTGTAACAAATTGAAGTGAATTTGTTCCTTTGGATCCTACCAGTTGAGTCTCATCCAAACATGTAACACAGATATCGATAAAATTCTGGACTCTAAACGACTGCAAAAAGATAATTGTTGTAATAAATTGGAGAAATGTATTCAAACTGATTTTGATATGATAAATATACAGCCCAAACGGAGAGTTTGATACATATCAATATCATACATAAGCATCGAACTTGAATAAAAATACATAACTAGGATGACTGTTAGGTTAGGTTTCCTAAGTATCAATGTATTTGGCAGTGTATGGTAATTCTTTTTGCATTTATTGATGTATGATCTATGTTGTCGTACATTGATATATATTTCGCTAATTATGTACCTTAGACATGGAATATATCATAGATCTTGTTGACTGCGGACAGTACATTACAGATCTGTAGTAAATATGTTAGAGTGGATTTATTCAATATTCGTTATAATAGACGAAAATGGTAGGAGCAAAAACATCCAGAACTTCAAAAAATCTTATTCAAACAGTAAAAAACCATACCTAAAACTTGCGAACGCTTTAAGATCCATAACAATCACTGACGTATGCGGTAAAGCTAACATAAACGTTTAGAACTCTACAGTCTACTAACGAACGATCACCTAACATTACTTGAAATTAAACGAAAATTACTGGACATGTAACAGGCAAGGGGAAAAAATATATATTTATGTAGACATACCTTCTGTTAAGGATTGGTTAAAAAACAGAAGACCAGTGGATAAATTTTGTATGAATAAAGCTTAAGTCAATGAAAAAAATTCCTAACATAAGTACACAAAAAGGGAAAAATATATATACAATCCTTGGTAATATTAGGTTAGGGTGGGTTTGGTTTACTGCCGTCATCACAAACCTTCAGTGAAAAATGGTACAGTGGATCTGGTGAATGCTCGAGTAAGTCATATATTCTGAATTAGAACGCAATCTCATAACAAAGTCGGAATTAATCAATAACTTTTAAGTGTATAAACTGCAAACGGATCACAAACATTTATAGAAGTAAGACGTGCGGGAATGAGCATCTAGTAAAGACGTGCAAGCGGATAACATAATTGAGATTAACATTAAATTATTGAAGAATTTTAACATTACAACTCTACACAAAACCGATGGATAATATACCCTAATATTCCGATATTGTATAAATAACCACCAGATTGCAATGAATATGGGAACTGTACAGAGAACGTACGAAACTAAACGAAAATATAATAAATCGCTCGAGTCATAACAAAGCAAGAAGATTAATTTTCTAGCATTCCCATAACATACATTAAAAAATGTGATGAACGAGAAAGAACTGGCAAGTAACAAAACAACAATTAATGTTTATAAGAAACAAATACATACGAGCAACATATCTGAAACCTATAGTAAAAGATGGGGAATACTTTTACGCAAAACTGTATAGCACATTCAAAATCTGATGAAATTAGCCTCAACTCAGTCCAAGATAGTGTTAAATTAACACCTCTTTAACTAAAGTAACCACGGCTGAATCGTAACAGAATGTTATATATAGATATAAAATACCAAAATGTGCAATAAACTACCAATTATGCCTGAAATAATGTGTAAGATGCAGAACATTGCCGAAAATTCAATATCAGGTCGGTACCGTACAAGGTCGATCGCCCAATAAGGCTGCAAATTGAGTTATAAGACATACCTACCACACAAATCCTAATAACAGTATATATTACAATAAATGAACATAACATACACAATATCCCACAAATCCACCAATCAAGCATCGAATTAGACAATTATACTCATGGGTGATTCTTCTCTAGGAATGTTTCAGTCATCCTGTAAATTTTGTATCTACGTTCCTTCATCGGATATCTCACAACTTAGAAAAAATAATGAAGGAGTTACTGCAGGTGTAAGTATAGCTAACCGCAAGGGTACTGACTAATACAATCGGATAAAAATAAGAATAAACTTAATGAATCTATGCTACGTGTTAATTGATCAACAGCGAGCAACGTAGAAAATTATATCAAGGTTGAAAAATTCATCATGAAGGTGTCCGGAAATTGGGACATCTTAATATATAATACTACACATAAGTTATTATCAATAAAAATTCTTATAAATGTGTGTTTTTCAATACCCCAAAAAACATACAGAGGGCATAGCATTCAAATGCATAAAAGCAATATGACATGCAACGAAATTACAACATCCCCCAAGCATTGAAATGCTAACACCCTCATGTAAATTTATAACATGTTAACATGTATAAGCTATCCGTCTGTCCGCTCACTGACTCCCGTCCTACCCAACGACCCCCGTCTCCCCGTTGTTGCGTGAACCCCCGTACGCCCGCTTGAGTCAAAGGTTGCATGCATCGAGGCGGTGAAATGTTATGTGCAAATTACCGTAGATCAGACAAAATCCGTCATTCGGAGTACTTCATGCTTCTTACCTTCTTGCTTGCTCTCGCTGCAGGACTTCAGCAAGAAGGCCTACAGTGAGAGGTAGCATTAAATGCCCTTATAGAGTGACCGCGTCATTTGGTTCTATCATCAGAAGAAAAATATACTAGAAAATATAACTCGATTCATGCCAATAACAAAGTTACTTGTTGAGTTGGAATGTATTGATTTATGCAGTGCTTCTTCTGTACGGTCGTGATATAAACAAAAACGACGCTGCTGGCGCCGCATACATTTATCTATGCGTTATTTATGTTGATACATATAATGAGACAAAAAAGTTATTTTAGAATATGCTCAAGTAACCATCATGAGCTTTTGACGACTAGGAAATGATCGATATATTCATCTCACAAATGCGTGAGGAGTACTCTGCTTACGTGTCATGAACAAAGATAGTTCATTTTCATACAATACTTACGTCTTGTGCAAGCCCTATGAGGTGACTGAACTCAGCGAGGTCAGCTCTGCAGCGCTGAACCATCGCGACGCTGAAGAAATTTGTGGCCGTTGGTTGAGATGACTCAAAGTTGCGCAAGTTTGTAGCGGCTGAGTATAGAAAAGTTGGGATTAAGTTGGCGACTAAATCGCAGGCCTTTGTATACATATTACCCTGAGTTGGGATGTTAGGGAGAACCTCAATCCCATTGTGGGAACTAAACCATGGATTGTAAAATGAGTACTATTTTACGATCCTACGTCAGACCTCTTTCAAATGAAGTGATTTGGAATCGTTTTAGGATGAAAATATGTTTGATGGGAGCACACTTTTGGTATACCAGAAACAATGCGTGGGAGGAATGCCCCCAATTGATCATTGCTTTGGGGACGGCAGAATGGGAAAACAACATTGGTGTAATGAATGTTAGATATTAATTTGTTGCGCTCCCTTCCAAGCATAAATTGAATAGTTCGCATGAAGAGTAAATTGCAATACGATTTCCAACTTCTTTTTTGTACAACACTGGAGGAGAAATTAATTGTATTAGAGCTTTCATGTGATTCCAACACAAATGCGCTCATAAAGCTTATATAGGAAAAAAACGTCATCGAACAATACAATGTAACTAAATGTATATATTGTTCATTTTTTACTGACTATTTGTTTCAACTATCCCATTGGCCCTGCAATGCTGTTGTCTAGGTTAAGTCTCTACTCAATATTAAATGGAATACAATAGAATCTTTTTTGCTTATGTCTCTCTTCGTCAGAATACAATGCGGAATTTTACTGCAGCAGTAGAACACGATGTCATAAGCTTCTGATCCTGGTAATTTCTATGCAACTGCTTTTTAAGTTAAGTTTAATTGAGTTCCTGACTCATAGATGAACAGAATAAATGGAGTTGATTCACTTAAAAAAAAAAATACCGTTCCAATTCTTCACATGCGATTACGACGGCTTATTTCGAACTGCATGCGTCGGCGGAATAAACTAATCAAACTCGACTGCATTGACTAACATGTAATACTGTATTGACTAACATGTAATACTGTATTGACTAACATGTAATAGTGTATTGACTAACATGTAATACTGTACTGACTAACATGTAATACTGTATTGACTAACATGTAATACTGTATTGACTAACATGTAATACTGTATTGGCTAACATGTAATACTGTATTGACTAACATGTAATACTGTATTAACTAACATGCAACACTGTATTGACTAACATGTAATACTGTGATGACTAACATGTAATACCGTATTGACTAACATGTAATATTGCCTGATTAACATGTAAAACTGCCTCATTCAAACTCGTAAAAAATAAATCCAAGGCATATTAGTAACTGACAGGCAGCGTCGAATTAATAGCATGGCAGTCATTTAAAGAGCCAAAATAGTCTAATATATTTTCGAGAGTGTACTAAAAATTACCATATGAGGAAATGCGTACGAAAGACCAGCGTTTTAAAGACGACGATCATTTTACCATTCTGCATGTTTTAACGCGCTCTAGTACTCTTACTACACAGCGCAGACTGTCCGAGCTGGTATACTTCCACAGAAACAGGTGATTGTAGCTATTTAATAGTTTGGCTTCCTAACAATATATGAATTTTGCTCATTCACGTGATCGATAAATTACTTTGATCAGCGGCCGAATTCAGCTGCTGACATTAAACACGACTGCGTGGCAAATTGATTGAATTCTCTTTAGTCAAGAAAATGATATTCTTTAGGATATTTCTCAATCACGTTTTCATACAGAGCGCTTTTTGAAATGTAATAACAGATTGTCTAACACTAGCACTACCCTAGCAAAACCAAGTTTTGAAACTTTCAAACTCCTGTGCACCTTTAAAGTATAAAATATTCCCTCTCTGAACGAACAAATTCAAACAACTAAGGCATTAATAATTATTGTTGGTAAATTTTGTATCGCTCCGCTGTTAAAATTTCATACTTATTTTATGCGTATTGACGCAAGACCAATGTCGAAGGTTGATTTCGGTTGACAAAAAAGCTCTTCCATTGAGTTAATCGGATGTGGATTAAAAAATGTAATCGGAGGATTTCATCCCCCGTACGTTCGTTCCCTATGACCTGCTTCAACTATATTGATATATCTTTCACCCACCTCGTCGCCTAACTTTCTTCCCTTTGCATCTTTGTTTACATGCGACACTGCAACTGTGCGCCATTGGCCTGTCCTGCCATTGCATTATAACTCCATCAAACTCCACCCTGCCAACTGCTCCAACTTCAATGAAGCCTTGATGATGCGAGCGTGTTTCAATCTGCAATGCATTTGAAATGTTTCCTGTATGGTTAATACGATGTTTCGAAATATATCCGATGCAATTGGTAGTAACAAAATTATTAATGCGTTCCACGGATTGTTCCAAATAATAATTTTCAAACCCGAATTTTTTTTCAGAAAGCTCATTATACATTGTTTCACCAGGTGCACCATCTCTGCTCAGAGATAACCTACACATCCAATGAACATATGCGAGGAAATATTATCTGTATCTGTAACTTTCACGAAACAGTGAAATCAATTTCAACTGGATTATACATGAGTTGAATGTTCATCTCGCAGGTCTTTATCACATGGTACTCTTCAAAGCATTAACACAGTTTACAACGCTGCGGTTATCATAACATTGCGAGACATCATATGACGTCACAAATCCGTGTTCAGAATTGCTGGAAAGACGTCCAGAGATTCCAGACGTTGTTTTCTGATGAACATATTCTGACCGTAAAAATTTATTGGGCGGGAGAAGAGTATATTTAAGGGAATGAAACGTTCGACTGAGACGATAGTTATTACAGCTGACTCAAAGATGCCTGAGGTTTTTCAGCGGTGTGATTATCATACCTCTTGTTTCTACTTGTAGAGACCTGAAGTTTACCGCATGTTGGGAGTGGTCTTGGAATATTTCCGTGGATGAGTCGTCAGTTGTTGTGACGGATATATTTCGATTTTGGTTTAATGGTTCTCTGTAGTATTTCCTAATATATTAAACGGGGGTCTGGATCTCATTCCTCTGTATGATGGAATCATCGTACTCCCCGCTCAAATTTTTCCACCAATCACTAGCTCGGGGGCTAGTGAGGCGCCTTGAGGACAATCCCCATCAATTAAACGTTGGTTTCTTCTGCCCCGTTGACGTATATAAAGTTATTAGGTGTATTTTTCATGATATTCCGTTTAAATTTTTCAAAGCAGCATAGTAACATATCAAATTGAAATTGGGTTTGAATAACCTGAAATACACGTAGTTAGCCAATCATGTTTCAGTGAGTTCATTCGATATCATCAAACAGTATTATTGATCCTCTCACGTCATAATCAAATGGCGTGACAAAAGTGTTTGGTACATCACCAAGCACGCGTGTGGCGGAAGGCGATGGTGACTGTCGATTCGCAGAGAAAATCCGCCAACGATAAATATTCCACGAACCAAGATAAAGACTGTGAGCCAATCACTTGCAGGTTATCCATCATATATGAAAGCTGTATAACTCCATGTGACGCCCGCGATAAAAGAAATTGAAAATGTGATGTACAATCAAATAAAAAAATTGTGCATCTCGTCACTCTCAAACTTCGGTATTATTTAGCGCTACTTCATTACTCATTCAGTCACCTAATATTTATGCGATCAAACAAGATGTTGGGGGCCACACAGCCGTAAAGGTGGAACAAACAACAACTTAATAGGTTCATATAACTGATTTTGTCTAATGTTACATAGCTATATGAATCGATGTTGTTACGTGTTTGTTGATTAGAATAGTTTTCATAATGTTGTATAATTTGTTGAAAGTCATGGGATTGTTTATAACGAAACGTAAACGTTCGCAATTTACTGGCAGAATCATCGCACTTTTTTGGGCTTGATAAGTTGGTCGTAAGATAATGTATTTTGACGAGCCTTCCCATGAACATGTGAAATGAGATACTAAAGGACGGTAATATGTGTCCATTTTTATTATATCTTATACACGTAGAGATGGATATGGCAGCGTTCGAAACCACTTAAACGTTGCCATTACAGGGTCAAAATAGTGATACTTTGTTCACTGACATCACTACTGCTCTGTTTGAGCTTCAGCAACTCCTATATTTCACGGCCGGAAATAGCAAAATGACTTATCGATTTTAAATGCTTTTGCATAAAATCGACAGCTCTTCTGAGGTACTTCTGTTGCGGATTCGGTTATGAAGACTTTTATGAGATGATATAATGTGTCATATTTGAATTAGTCACGCTCAATTACGGCAGTGTGACCGCAGCGAATTGGACCGCATTAAACAATACAGTCTAGCGAACAAAGTGCGACTTCTCACGCCGTGTCATTGACATATGCTTGTAACGATCTTTAATGATCTACATAAACTCATTAGGTGCAATTTCGTCTCAGGGGTAAAATTAATTCAAGGCGTGGAAAAATATTGACCAGAGTAAATCAATATGTTGAAGCGAGTGGTGTCTTAATTCAAATGTAAGAAAATATCAATTTAATTATTTGTAGCTGATAATTCCGATAAGATATATTTCGTGCAAGAATTCGCTAACATCGATAATCACAAGTTTGTGGAAACAACGCTGCGATGAAGCAATTCTGTTGACCCGATATCTGCCGGTAATATTTTGACGTGCTCAATATTGTCAGCCGACGAGACGTACAGAGAACTGCTTGAATCCTTTGATACGAGAATGTTATTTAACCTGAAGGGAAGAAATGAGTACTTCAGACATTGATAACAGGACTTGCAATTATTATTTGTTTCTAATTGAAACATTCGAGAATTCGTTCTAAATAACGCACCATGCAATCATAGAAAGAGTCTATAGAGATAAAAAAAATGGATTAGTTAACTGTCATGGTGATTGATGCTAATTAAATCACACTCGTATCCCCATCTATAACAAATGAAATCCTGAACAAAAGTTTCCCTTCAATTCTATGAAATTACCTTTGCTGTCGACATAAAACGTAATTTTACGGACAAAATCTAGATCATTTTTTTATGTAATACATTGCCATGAAATAACTACACATTTAGAAAGGATTAGGGGTCGTGGCACAGGGACTATCTCGTTTGCAACGCAAATTAACGTCACGTAAACAAATCGAGATTAGTGAACGTTTCGTCCCCGTCACGGCAACTAATATCGATACTGGAACACACCTCAATCGTTGATTGTTGACATCCAATTTTGGAGGGTTCCTGCGCATCTGATGTACCAATTACCGATCGGCAGCGCGATCTCCCGGTCCTCTCCCACCTGTACAATTAGGTACAAATAAATGAAGCAGCAGCAGTGGGAGAAGCAATCTAAGCAGCAGTTGTCATCGAAGCTGGCGAGGTAAGATCCTTCAGCATTAATAGTCAGGGGAACTCTTTAAATGTTGTATCAAACCATCAGGACAGCAGGAAGATTTGATCTTATGTCGCTTCTGGCCAGATGACTGATATCAGTTTATCGCCCAAACATCAAATGCAGCAGAACGTTGCCCGCTGACAATTTCCTGCCTGATGATTAAATATCTTTGGCGAATGCAATCCATGATTGAACTCTGCTTGGCATATGAACGGATTGAACGCGACAAAGAGATGGAGATCTACCTGTACCTGAAGTAGAAGATGACATTTAAGGTGGTTTAGACTATCCTGATAGTGTTCTGTTTATGGTGAATTCAATTTGCTCCCTCAAGACCTGATCATACATATATTCCCTGCTTCGTCTGAATAGGTACCCGTTCTGATAATGACTCAGGGAATGTGACATTGGTATCTTCATGCAAGATATCGTCTTCTGTGAAAAAATGTATGGTTCCGTTATCACTTTTGTCCTATTTTTCCATAATATTTGTCCTGTTATATCAATCACAGTAAATCTTTCAAGGTAAAAGTCATACACTGTTTCATGCATTTCATGCGTGATGACAAGATAACATCATTTAATAATTACTGATAGGCAGATGATGTAATCAAAGTTTTAGGCGTTGTGACCTGTTCTGAGTTCAGCATCTACTAAAACAGGAACATATAAATAACTTCGACTAATGACGTTGAAGTATCTACATCCTGCAAACAAAACCTGCTTGTTGCAGGTTGAGAAAAGGTACGGTTGCAAGTTGAAAAGAATGAGATTGTTGCAAGTTGAGATAAATATTGTAGTGAATTGTTGACTTCTGGGCTAAGTAAAAATAACTCATTTAGGCAGATAACTATTTTTTTGAATGCGCTACTGTGACATATAAATACTGAATAAATGGAGACTAGAAAGTGCCAAGTGGGTTGATCTACACAATATTGACTCGAATAACATGAAATGTTCTGTATACATATGCATAGTGTACAATTTATTTGAATACGAGTCTTACAGAATATAAGAATTTTATAGATACAAAAATATCATTGATATGCACAATTACATCAAAGGCAATATCCATGATATGTGTGAGTATATTAAAAAAATTATATTTGAATTCTGTATTGTAAAAATTGGACTGTCTTCAGTGATGAATTTGAATTTTCTTGAAATTCACCAATAATTTCGGAATTATCCCTATAATACATTACCTTATTTCTCACACAGCTCGTGATAGGAGCAATTAACTCGTCCAGAGATTAATTAGCAAGCACGCTGCAGAGAAGTCAATGATGTGACCCATTGGAAGAATATTTATGTGTCCGAAGAGGATTAAAGTGTGGCTCCCATCCAAGCATGCATGAGTGTTCTGATAACTCGCTTGCGACGCACAGGGATTTGGTTGAAGGAGATTTTCGAGTGTTTAAATTTTACCAACAAGATTTCATGATTCAAAAAATCAAATGCTTTCCTGGAACTAACGCCATAGCCAACCGAAAGAAACTTCTTCTTGAAATTATAATAAAGTGGCCTCATGTTTTTAAAGTCTGAAAGCCGTTCTGATAAAATGTATGATAATTATCCGACCCAAAATAGTGTTTCTACACCAATGCTAGACTTTCTCTATATTGTGTTCGGATACCGTACTTCATAATACCGGTTTATCTAGTACAGTCCAATATTTATTAGATGCAGTAGTTCATTCACCTATTAGAAGATGGTTATTAATCATATAAAAACATGAGGTCTGCTTTTTTCAGTAAAGCATGTGCCTCACATTCATCATTCAAAAAATCGCATAAATGCATTATAATTTTGCACTGAAATATGTCATGCAAAGCCGTTCTTGGCTCAGTCCTAGAGATGGCACTGCTATACCGAACAGACGCGACTAATGCATGCCAATGAGCTGGTAGAAGGCTTCCCCTTGAACGAAACTCTTTGGCAGCGGGGCTAAGAGAAGTAACTGTTGTAATGTGATTCATCTTCCTGGTCAAAGACCTCACCTTGTGTGATGTTAAGATTGTACCTGCATGGGAAGTAT
>SDVV010016026.1:0-14361 GCA_016164225.1 Gammarus roeselii
AAGCCCACGCATCACCATTCTTCTCCATAAAGCTAAAGCTTCAAGACATTCTCCTCATTGGCTGACAGTGACTATTCACGCGTAAGCCCACGCATCACCATTCTTCTCCATAAAGCTAAAGCTTCAAGACATTCTCCTCATTGGCTGACAGTGACTATTCACGCGTAAGCCCACGCATCACCATTCTTCTCCATAAAGCTAAAGCTTCAAGTTCAGAATCATGAATATTGACCCTGCTACTTATTACTAACCAGACAAAGTCTGATCTGATAGTTTAGCTAATCATCACAGACTGAAAATTGGTTGTATATGTTAAAAAAATACTACACCTTCAAGTGTATGAATAGAGATATCATTATCATTATTTATAACATTTTATAGTCGGGCGGGGCGTTTATATTGCATGGCTCTGAGATCTGAGGGTCTGTCGGCTTGCAGGTGAATATTACTCTTTTCTGTCATGTGAATGCATTCCTTATATCTTCACGATCCAGTGCACTAGAAAGCATTGACACTCTAATTTAGTCTAATCTAAACTAAATCTTTACGATACTAAATCACAGATATCAACTTTCTTCCGTGACTTATAACCTGTTCATTGATGGAAAATATTACGTTGTTAAAAATATGGCATCATTCGGTATCCATTGAATGGGAACAGCTGGCTGAATATACACAGTTTTACGAATGCACTACGTTCTATCTGCCTAAACTCAGAGCAGTTAGTAATAACCCATGAGGTTATGAAGTTACCGAGTGATCGCAGCTCTGGGCTGTACAGGGAATAAATTCGAGTAGCGATGCGCCAGTTGTTCCTGTCCTGATGTCGTTATTTTGTTGGCATCCATTTTACAATGACACACGAAACCATGAACTCGATTCGAGACACTTCGCACCAAAAACTGAACTGTTGCCTGATAGAGTCGTTGCCTTATAAAGTTTTTACCGTATAGTTGTTGCCTGATAGAGTTGTTGCCTGATTGAGTTGTTACCTGATAGAGTTGTTGTCTGATAGAGCAGTTGCCTTATAGAGTTTTTACCTTATAGTTGTTGCCTGAAAGAGTTGTTGCCTTATAGAGTTTTTACCTTATAGTTGTTGCCTGATAGAGTTGTTGCCTGATTGAGTTGTTACCTGATAGAGTTGTTGTCTGATAGAGCAGTTGCTTGATAGCGCTGTTGCTTGATAGCGCTGTTGCTTGATAGAGCTTTTACCTGATAGAGCTGTTACCTGATAAAGCTGTGACCTGATAGAGCTTTTGCCTGATAGAGCTGTTACCTGATAGAGCTGTTACCTGATGGAACTGTAACCTGATAGAGCTTTGGCCTGATAGAGCTGTTACCTGATAGAGCTGTTACCTGATAGAGCTGTTACCTGATAGAGCTGCTGCCTGATAGAGCTGGTGTCTGATAGAGCTATGGCCTGATACAGCTGCTGCCTGAAACGGCTGCTGCCTAATAGAGCCTAAGGCTGCTGCACGATAGAACACCGTCTTGCGATCGTAAGGATCAATTTCTTATACGAGAGTGAGAATTTACTTATCAAAAACGTTCATCTGATTCGGGCATTCTGTTCGAATTTGAAAACATTCTGTTCAAGAATGTTCGGGAGCGAAAAATTTACCGAAAAAACAAACTGCAATTCTTCAGCAACAAATTTAACTTGCCAGATATTTATTTTCACTATGGCATTTGCGTCGCAACATGCCTGATGATTGGAATATCCTCGTTTATTGTTTATTTTATTTAACGTATAGCAAATAACAATCATTTAAGTTTGCTGTTTGTCTTAAATCATTGACGAATTTTCCTTCTCTACAGTATAATTTTAAATGTAAAACAATGAATAATAATGGAGTGCAGTTTGTTTTAAATAGGGGTCGCGTGTGCCTCCTAACAACTGATAAACTTCATGAACATCCGGAGAGCGTCCTTCCATATGCGCCAAGCCACCAGAAATGAATGCCCACTTTTTACGTCGAATCAGATCAAGCCTCCAGGGCCCTGTTAACTTGACGGATCATCAAGTCTTCCTTCAAAAGAGCCACAAAAACAACCAAGAATTGCCGTAATAAAAACGGAGCACCTCAGCTGGTCCCTGAAGCCGTAAAGACACAAACCGAAAATTCGACTCGTGACCGATGATGCCCCTGAGACCGTGTAGGCGGTGCGAGGAATGATGGCGGGAGCGGGCCAGAGGAGGGGCTTGTTGATAGGGAGCGAGAGCCCCGGGGTGGGTGTAGATAATAAAATATCTAGGCGTATGAAAGGCACATCTTAATGTGGAGAGAACGGAATTTGGGTCTTGTGTGAAACAAAGCACATGTCCCCAACATAAACTTTGCAGTCTCATATAAAAGGAATATCTGAAATTCTTTCAGATTTTCTGGTTCTCAGCTAGTAGGATTTTTCTTAAATGATTTATATCGAGTTCAGAGTGGGATTTTTAGATACCATCAATGGAGAACATCATCTCTTGCTCCTTAAAAAATTTAATAATCGTGGTCTAATTCGGCGGGAGATTGCCATACTGGACGCCCTTTTAGAGAAAGTTGCTCAGTTTCTTCGAAGGTTACTCCTAATTTTCATTTGAAATCTAGAGGCACCACTTATCATATGGTTATTTTCCTGGCCGAAAAGCTGATCCAGAGCACTTTGCGGTTTGCTGTTTTGTTACCGTCCTCTGTCGTCAACGTTGACGGCCGTTAGCCCCGATTTTTTAACAGTTAATCTCGTTCTTCATTTGAAAAAATAATGTTCCGTTGATAAGAAGGCCCTGTGATTCTTGGTACACAGATACGCTGCAAGTGAAAGATTCAGCATCCCCAAAGCCGGACTCAAACTCGCATCTGGAGATATTCTTCCGTACTCAGCTAATGAGCGTGGGCAAAGAGTAGGACTTCTGTGAATTAGTTGATGCGTTCGCCATTGTAGGAAATTATTTTTCCATATTCAGGAATCATACTAAATTGAACAATTTAATAATCGATTGAACATTTGGGCATTGAACGATAAACAACCCCCTCGTAAACGTTCAACATCATTCTATAGAAAACGTATCGTTGAACTCATCTTTCGGTGAAACGGCTGATAAAAATATACGATAGTTTTGAGGTGGGAGTCAACTCTTTACCGTTATTTGCAACAGCGAAGGGACTACGTTCTTAGGTAGTTTGCATAGTCACTCTTCACAGCGATGCGGCCCAATGAATTTTGTCAGACCACGTAGCTCGTGTTGAAGAATTTATTTAATGAAGCAAATAATATCAGGCTAAATTCAGTCTGGTTGTAAGATGGTGCAGCTTCAGCATCAGGAAACTTACTAATCAATATTTAAATGTATTTATAAGTTAATCGGGATGTGATTATGACAATCAGAACCGTTGTAATAGAGACGAGTACGGTTCCAGCGCAAAGGATCTTGTCAGGCTGCCAATAAGCACCACCTCAGTCTGCCTCTAAGCACCACTGTGACTTGACGTGCTTCCCTAGCTCTGAAGAAAAACTAGTGTTGGAATAAAAAAAAAATCAAAAAGATTAAATTCTGTTGATATAAAGTGCTATGTAAATTTCTCCCTATTGGCGATACTGTTACTAGTGGCAGTGTGATTATTAGTGATTGCTATTAGTGTTATTGTTTTATTGCTGTTAGAATTGATCACACTGTTGTCACAAAAATTTGATGTATAATTTTTTTATACCTATTAAGACCCCAATGAGGAATTTTTGAGTGCACCGTGGTAACCATTGAAACCTAACTAAAATTCCTTAAAGGCCCAATGTTTGATCTAAATTACACCAGGTGAAAACAAAGTGTGTTAATATACAATTATCCTCATACCATCACCAAACAAGTGTACAAATAGCAGCCTATCTGGTGTATTGGAGCATTTGACTGAAGCGGAACGAACACAAGACTTCCTATGACTGATAACAAGGCAGGCCCAACACAAACTTTTCTCCCTGCCCTCATGCTCCCTCCACTCCCTCCGTCCAGGCAATTTTACGTCAGTGTCACGACACGAAAAGACGCTGATCATATCTATGTTTTAGCTTCAACACGACATTCTTGGCAGTGCATTTTAATGCTGATCCTGACATGGACAGGAACAGAAAATGTATCCACTGTCCAGCAAATATTGCAGCAGAGGCGAAATACATGTATTATGAACGTCACATTGCAACGCTGGAGCAGACCTTAAACATAATGCCGAGGGAGCTGGGAGAGCTGAAATTTAATTTGTCTGCATATACTTCTGGTAGGAGCACCAACCAGGTTTACCCACATTCCCCAGTGGACTCCCCCTCCTCCCCCGCCTATCACCTTCTTCCCCTCTGAATACCCTTCAAGCTACCTCTCGCCGACCAACCCCTCCTTTCACCTCCCTTTGCCTACCCCCTGTGACCTCCCGCTGCCCACCCCCGCCTTTTACCTCCCACGTCCTTCCCCCTCCTTTCTCAGTGAACATCGCCCAAGCAACTTCTCGTCAACCCCCCCTGCTACCTAATCCATCCCATGACCTACGCGGATTACTCTAGGCAACGATAAACAGCCGAAGAGTGGCCATAGCAAGTGGGGAAATGACAGCCAGCAGAGAAATGTGTGGGTACGGGCCAGCAAAGGAACAGTAGAGGACGGAGACTGCGTCACAACACAACGGAAAATGCAGTCCAAATTAAAAACTCGTACGACCCACTAAAGCTGGAAGAAATCGGTTTCGCGACAGTTGGCGACAGTAAAGTGAAGCACCAAAACAGGGAGTTCAAACAGCGGCAGGCGAATAGGAAAGTGCTCAGTCGTCCTCGTGCCACTGTGCAAACCCTACGAATGCACTCCATGCAATACATACAGTCAATAAGCGGAGAACCAAAAAGGACGACCTCAATATGGTTCAAGTAGGTTTAGAGGACCTGCAAGTCAATACGCCTCACCAACTATTTCGTTCAGAAGCGCTACTTGATAAATGCAAAAACCTTATGGGAGCGATAAAAAATGAAAACAGCAACAATTTTATTATTACCAACATTTTGCCTATATTGAACGTTGAAAACAAGATACGTGACAGGATTAGGTACATCAATCGCGCTGTGGAAAATATAGCCAACGAAGAAGGACCAGGCTATGTAAAGACAACCTGTATTTGAAAGAAACCCTGAACTATTCCAGCGTGATGGATGGAATCTCAATGCGCGCGGATAAACGCTGTTCGGTATCCTTCTCAGTAATACAGTTGGAACGTTTCACAGCAAGAAACGGTCCATGATGAGCACAGGAAGATCAATAAGCGACGTCACCCAAGAAACGAACGGAAACATCCAATAAGAGACCAAAATGAGCAAAAACAGGAGCAAGAGTTCGCGCAGCTCCCGAGGCAAACATCCTAGAAAGAGTTGGATCAGGCAGCAAAAGCAACTACGGTAGTGAATCGAGCTACACTCGGCGCAGCTCAACAGAAGGCATGTCATCCAAAACTGATAGGAGTGGATAAATAAAAGTTCTACTGTGGAATGTAGTCACTAATGCCCAAGATGGATCTTCTTCAAGCTATAGTGAAAGCAAACAAATATGGCATTGTTGGAATCAACGAATCGTGACTGGACATGAATGACCGGATTCTCCAAGCAGAAATAGGACTTCAAGGCCTCAGGACCTTCAGTGAAGTCAAACATTCTCCAAGCAAGAAAGAAGGAGGGTTAGTGCTTTATTTTAGAGAAACCCTTCGTCCAATACTTCGCAGAGCAATAGCAACAACATCTTATGAGGTAATCCAGGTAAATATTACGCCATCTGCCAGGACAATATTGAAAATTGTACTAGTATACCGAAATCTAAGAA
Organism: Gammarus roeselii; assembly: GCA_016164225.1. NCBI lineage: Eukaryota > Metazoa > Arthropoda > Malacostraca > Amphipoda > Gammaridae > Gammarus > Gammarus roeselii. Next base: position 5,834 of record SDVV010016026.1, read on the forward strand.
TAACAGAAGGCGAAGAAGACGTTATCTTTGACGAATTGGACAATATAATTTCTTCGTTCCATGAGAGTATCTTGATGGGGGACTTCAACCTAACTAAAATCAATTGGACAACACTGGAAGTTGCATTACGGGGCGGCAGGTTGATACAACTCATCAATAATAACAGCCTCAAACAGTACGTGGAAGAACCAACCAGAGGGTCTAACATCTTGGACCTTGTTCTAACGACTGAAGAACAACTAGTTGAACTGGTAACAGTTAAATAAAAAAAAGGCGACCACCATACTATTGAATTACAAATCACAGCAAACCGAATTAGGCGAGAATCATCAATGTATAACTACAATTTTCGGAGAGCTAATTTTGATGACTGCCTATGTGGGCCAAAAGGTCTGTTGTGGTCTTCTTACACATGTAAATGCTTTTAAGCCCCGGACCTCTTCTCCCCTCACCTCTGCTCCCCTGCCAGCACACAAACAACCACAGCCACCAGCATACCACCGGGAGCAGCGCTCATGTGCTCACTGCAGCGTCAGCCCAGAGTTCCCTGCATTGTAGCCCAAGTACTTCCAGCAACGTCACCCATGTGCCCTTTTTCCTAGTCAAATGCGTGCACCCAGCAGCGTTGCTAGTGAGCTCCCAGCAGCGTTGTCCTTGTGCTACCAGCAGCGAAACCCGTGTGCTCTCAGAAACGTGGTGCATGTGTTCCAGCCGCGAGTGGTCTCAGCAGCGTCGCCCCTGTACTTCCAGCAGCAACTCCCGTGTGCTTTGCCCAGTTCTGTCAGAAATACAGGCCCTTGTGTTCTCAGCTGAGCAGGCCCCTATGCTCCCAGTAGCGTTACACGTGGCCTCCTAACATCGTCACCTATGTGCTCCCAGCGGTTTCGCCCATCTGCACATAGCTGCGTAGTCTCTGTGCTTCAAGCAGCGTCGCTTCTGTACGCCCAGAAATAAGGCGCCTGTTCTCTCAGAAACGCAGGCTCCTGTGCCTCTGTGCAGCCAAAGCCTATGTGCTCCTTGAAATGGTGCCGTCCTTGTGTCAGTAGTACAGGCCCATTCGCCCCAGCAGCGCAGTCTCGTCGTTACTGCTTGGGTCCTACAATAGTTGAGAGTGGATCTGTCGTACGTCTTGTCGTTACTGCTTGGGTCCTTGAATAGTTGACAGTGGGTCTGTCGTACGTCTCGTCGTTACTGCTCGGGTCCTGTAATCCGTTCCTGACATTAATAACTCAACAATCTATGACTGATGTTTCTCTTAAATAATTGGAATGTATTTTTTTTTATGAAATTGATAGAGAGATTATTTGAGAAAAGAAATCGAATCTTCCCTGGAATAAAATCGTGGATAATTTTTATATAGATACAACAAATTAAAATTAAAATTAACAGATTATGAGACATGAACACAAACTGAACAAAATGTCGTAGTGAAAGCAAAAAATTTTTGTGCTCTTGCAGGTATCAATCGTAGCAGATTTGTTCAAGGCTTATGAGTGTAGACTCTCAACCCCCGAGTCGTGAACTAAACTTGTAGTGTATCTTCTTATCAAGTATTTGATAGAGTAGTTCTTAAGCAACAAACAATGGTCTTAGCTAAGTTATGAGCTATAATCTACAGTACATTATAGGTTTCAGAACATTTCATCGGTGATGTCTATGAATATTGTATGATGTGATTTAGCATCGCTTCCATTAATCAAGCATCTTTTTGCACGTTTGTGTGTTAGCCGCTACTCAAATTCGAAAATCTTTATTCAGATATATGCTCCTTGTATAAATTTTTTGCACAGCCCTTATGTTTCTAGGTATTGTGAAACACCGTTTAGGTTCTAGTGACACATCCACACTTGGAGAACCGGTCAATCCATAAATTCTCTTTGACGTATTCGCACTAATAATAAATGTTCATTAGTTTATTTTTGCCATCCGTATAGTTTCGTACAGAGCATCTAATTTGTGATGATCCGAAGGCAAAAAGGGAGGTTATTTAGCAATGACCCGTGCTGAATCTGAATCAGCTCACAGCTGTGAACAAATAATCAGACTCTTGTTTGCAATACCTGGGTACACGTTACTTCACATTAGAATGCCACGGTGCCCAACTTCATTGCAGAGTCCGTAAAAGAGAAGTTAGTATGCTGCTCTTCAAACTCTCTCAATAACATATCCTCCAAGTAGTTCACTTTACCATGGCTATCTCATATGAGCTATTTATTCTTGAATTATGACGTCACACCCCCAACAGAAGCAAATTTTGCTGCGCATGTCCCCATATGCACATGCGAGAAATGCGCAATTGCCAATAATAAAAGATACTGCATATCATGGAAATACAAGCACTGCACCTGGACCAGTAAGTCGAAAAACAACAAGCTATTGTTTGACCTGAACACTCCGACGGTCAACACTTCTCACGCGACACATAATTTTGAGAAGTCATTCCATTTCCACAATGAACCTCGTCCTTACCTGGCGATAGATCTCGCCCAACACGCCGTCATCACCTCCACCCTTCATCCCTCTGAAGCTGATCCTTGACCCGCACCCACCTATCCGACGAAGTCCCTAATCCCCACTTCTACATCGTAAGCACCACATGTCTACAGAAATATGCCTTATGCAAAACCAACAGCCAGTGAAGCATACTGTACCAATACGTTATCAACAGGGAGTAATACAACCTCTAGACCAGCAGTTGTTGGTGATATCCTCATGTCAACGTGCTGACGTCTAACCTTACAGGCAAATGCTCGCTTCGTAAAATCAACATAAATGGCTCTGATGCAGTATAAAATCATTGAGCGAGAAAATCTCTTCGAAGAGACGTTATAGGGCTCACGGACGTCGAAGTAAAAGAACTAACAAAAATATCCGCTGCAGTTTTAGCGAAAAATATAACTGCCACGAACATCTAGTCACATGTGTGCGGGCGCACTGCGACGATTATTGCTTCGAATTATGTGGTTGCTACCGATGACGGCAGTGCTGCTTGTGATGGGTTTCTGGCTCTAATAGACGCTCTCTTGCGGGTCCTCTGTGTAGATGCATGTGTCAGGTGCATCATGCAGGGCGGTGAATTTATGGAGCAGAAATTTTTATCATTAGGCTTACTGATTGTTTTGGGGGATTTTATGAATTTCTGCATAGGTACAAGTGCACTGTAATGATGATCGTTTAGGTGAATGAGTACCCTGAAACTTGACTGATTGTTATTCAAGTGTGGCTTGATGGACTTTATTGTTGTATAAGCAAAATCGTCTACCTGAACTCTGTCAATCTGAAGTCCTAGAGCGTTGCTCAGCATTGTGGGGACCAGGTCTCCCAGGGGATGAGTGTAGTCTCTGTTGTAGAAGTACCGTTCCGTATATATCAGGTAGGCGTCGTCGTGATCATTTTTTGGATGAAACCTGAATAGTAGTCCAAGTTCCTATCGGCCTCGTGCCATGCAGCGCCCAGGAACGAGTCGATGTCTTGTTCGGGACAATTTGCTGAGGGCAATTTGCTTAGGGCAATTTGCTGAGGGCATTGACGAGGCAGAGGCAATCTGAGGGTGGTGGCATTATCTGTAATTTGAGGTTATTTAGGTCCAAAGTAATGTTATTTTGTTTCTGATTTTGGGAATTCTTATTAGATGTCCTCTCGCTTGATTGTGAAGACCCCATCTTAGGGGAAATTGTATGGCTGCTCTCAGCCAGTGTTGTTGGTACGCGAGCCTGGCTTAGTACATGGCTGAAGAGACGTCCGGACATAACCTCACTGCTTATGATGGAAGGGGGACTGGCCGTGTTTGGTGAATTTGTCTTGCTGCCGAGTGAGTTTCCCGAAAGGGGTATCGCCGTTTGAAGATTTTAATTATCTTGTATGGCTCCAGATGTGATTGGAGGAAGGGTTGCACCACTGGCGTGGCCGTTGTTTTTAGGGTGATGAGTGGGCGCTGACACGTTGCCGTTGAAATAATAGTGATGAAAGGGTACTGAATGGGCACTGTTGTTGTAGAGAGGATGAGGAGGTACAGATTGTGTGCCACTTTTCTCGAGATCACGAGGAAGTGTTGAAGGTGGCTTTTGTTGTGGAGACTATGAAGAGGAGCTGAACGGAAGCTGTTGGTATGGGGATGATGAGACGACGGCGGTAGGGAGCTGTAAGTCTGGGAATGATAATAATGAGGAGGCGCTGGTGAGATGGGGTTAGGGCAGAGGTTAGGACATGGTAGCAAAAGTTGTGGGTTGGGGCTGTGCTGCAAGCATAGTTGGACAGATTTGCATGAGTAATGTAGAGTGGGAGAGCAGGGTAGGAGAAGCAGGGATAGCAGTTGGTGTGTTTGAGTAGTACGATAGACGTGGGTGGCGGATAGAGGTGTGCAGTATTAACATGGGAGGTACCCGGTGGATGATAAGCGGGTGCCGATTGTAAGCTGCTTCTATGGGTATGATGATGGGTAGGCGATAATTGGACGTAGTTTGTGGGGGGACAATAAGGAGGCACTGATGGAACGCTGTTGGTGTGAGTGTGGGTGTGGTGAAAAGGCGTTCCGAGGAAGCTGTTTGTGTGGGGATGATAAGGAGTCGCTGATCGGTGATTGCGAGTGGATGTCCTTTGCTGACGGATGCTGGGGTGATGATACGAGACATAGGCCGTATGATGGAGGAAAGTAGAACAAGGGAGGAGACCTGAGTATTGATTGCTTGTTTCTGATATTGTTACAGTATTTGGATGGCAATGCCTCAGCCCACTGAGGAACCTGGCTTGCTACCGTGGTGGTGAATTTAAAAATTCCATTCGTGTAAACTAGCATTCTCCGGATGAAACAATCTCTAGTCTGGGGCCTCGATAGATCCATCTGTTGGAATAACTCTGAACCTCAGGGAGTGGCATAGACTCATGAAGCGGTGCCTCGGCATCATTGTTTTCAGGTTGAGGGCTCTGCCATGTACATCATAGCATTTTGTAATTTGTGAACGGATTTGCACTTTCAATGATTTTAGACAGAGCCCCATAATCGTTAATATTAATTATGTAAAGATACTACAAAAAAAAGCACTGCTTTGAAGCTGGGGCAATCGAAGGTGACTACAAGGAGAGGACAAAGGCCAGTGTTAGGCTATTAGGAGATGAACGTGGCCAGTGTTAGGCTGCAAGGGGAAGAAGAAGGCAAGTGTTAGTCTGTAAGCGGAGGAAGGAGTCCAGTGTTAGGCTATGAGAAAGGAAGGAGGCCAGTGTTCGGCTATAAGGGGAACAAGGAGGCCAGTTTTAGTCTATAAGTGGTGAAAGGAGACCAATGTTAGGCTATAAGGGGAAGAAGGAGGCCAGTTTTAGTCTATAAGTGAAGAAAGGAGGAAAATGTTAGGCTATAAGGGGAAGAAGAAGGTCAGTTTAAGTCTATAAGGGGAGAAAGGAGGCCACTGTTAGGCTATAAGTGGTAGCAGGAGGCCAGTTTTAGTCTATAAGTGGAGAAAGGAGGCCAATGTTAAGCTATAAGGGGGAGAAGGAGGCCAGTTTTAGTCTATAAGGGGAGAAAGGAGGCCAGTGTTCGACTATAAGGCGCAGAAGAAGGCCAGTTTTAGTCTATAAGTGGAGAAAGGAGGCCACTGTCAGGCTATAAGGGGAACAAGGAGGCCAGTTTAGTCTATAAGTGGAGAAAGGAGGTCAACGTTAGGCTATAAGGAGAAGAAGAAGGCCAGTTTTAGTCTATAAGTAAAGAAAGGAGGTAAATGTTAGGCTATAAGGGGAAGAAGGAGTCCAGTTTTAGTCTATAAGTTGAGAAAGGAGGCCAATGTTAGGCTATAAGGCGAAGAAGAAGGCCAGTTTTAGTCTATAAGGGGAGAAAGGAGGCCAATGTTAGGCTATAAGGGGAAGAAGAAGGAAGTTTTAGTCTATAAGTGGAGAAAGGAGGCCACTGTTAGGCTATAAGAGGAAGAAGGAGGCCAGTTTTAGTCTATAAGTGGAGAAAGGAGGCCAATGTTAGGCTATAAGGAGAAGAAGGAGGCCAGTTTTAGTCAATAAGTGGAGAAAGGAGGCCAATGTTAAGCTATAAGGGGAAGAAGGAGGCCAGTTTTAGTCTATGAGGGGAGAAAGGAGGCCAGTGTTCGGCTATGAGGGGAAGAAGGAGGCCAGTTTTAGTCTATAAGTGGTGAAAGGAGACCAATTTTAGGCTATAAGGGAAAGAAGGAGGCCAGTTTTAGTCTATAAGGGGAGAAAGGAGGCCAGTGTTTGGCCATAAGGGGAAGAAGAAGGCCAGTTTTAGTCTATAAGGGGAGAAAGGAGTTCAGTGTTCGGCTATAAGGGGAAGAAGGCCAGTTTTAGTCTATAAGTGAAGAAAGGAGGCCAATGTTAGGCTATAAGGGAAAGAAGGAGGCCAGTTTTAGTCTATAAGGGGAGAAAGGAGGCCAGTGTTTGGCCATAAGGGAAGAAGAAGGCCAGTTTTAGTCTATAAGGGGAGAAAGGAGTTCAGTGTTCGGCTATAAGGGGAAGAAGGAGGCCAGTTTTAGTCTATAAGTGGAGAAAGGAGGCCAATGTTAGGCTATAAGGGGAAGAAGGAGGCCAGTTTTAGTCTATAAGTTGAGAAAGGAGGCCAATGTCAGGCTATAAGGCGAAGAAGAAGGCCAGTTTTAGTCTATAAGTGGAGAAAGGAGGCCAATGTTAGGCTGTAAGGCGAAGAAGAAGGCCAGTTTTAGTCTATAAGTGGAGAAAGGAAGCCAATGTTAGGCTATAAGGGGAAGAAGAAGGCCAGTTTTGGTAAGGCGTTCTCTGACCGCATAGTCACAAACTTTTTTTTGCTTCTATCGAGACACTTTTATTACACTCTAGGCGAAATTCATCTGTCATTACTATGTATTGCATCCGTATGCTATAATTTCATAGTTCATCGAGTTGAAGCAGCAAGGCGGCTCAGAGCGTTCGGACCCCTAGTTAGACCCAATCATCATTGTTTACTTCCATCTTTCGACCTGTAGATAATTCCGCAGTATGTCAGAGTTATTCATTTTTTCATTCAGCCTCATTTAGCTTTTAATTTCCCATGCACCATCAATCACTGACGATCTTGAAATCACTGATTACTCCGACAACCATAACAGTTTTGACATCACTGACAACACCGACACCAATGCGGACCCTGACAACACTGATAACTCTGACAACACTGACGAATAATACATACAAAACATTTTGTTATTGGTATGAATTACAGGCTTTGACTGCTCCCTCTGATGTCCGTTGGTGTCGGGATCCATGCCTCCTCTCCCACACAACATCCGTTCGTCCGCGTTGCAGAGATGGGTTAGCGCCTTTACCATCCCCATGTTTACACCCACTTGAAACGACTTCCTTCATTCTGATTCAACCACCTAATTATTTGGAAAACTACAATAATTATATAAACCATTGTGTTTTCCATTTTTTATATTGGAAGCGAGAGGAAGTTTTAGATAAACATTTATCGTACATTTGTTTCATGTTCTTTCTATTAGTGTCCGTACACGTATCACACATCCAAGAAGTCGACCGAGCCGTTGCTGGATGTTGCTGTACGGATGATGCTGGGGCATAACGTGACCCCCTTTGATCACCCTTTGTGTACTGAGTATAATATGCCTTTGCACTATGCAAATCATAGTAAACTGTAGCTAAGCACTCAGTAATTATTTCATGTACCATCTGAAAGCGATGGTGGGGGCGTGCTTAATGCAGTGTAGCATAAATTTTTGAACCAATGTCCCATGAAGGATTTGCGCTGTAGGATGTGCTGTTTTCTTGTTAAAATTAAATATTAAAACGTCTGTCAGTTTAGCCAATGAAACTTCAGCTCCGTTTCTTTAATTTGAACTGGAAATCATTGAAATTTGATGTTTTTCTTATGTTTTCAATTGAAATAGAATTAAAAAAATAGTTATAGTCCAACTAATTTCAAGCCACAAATTGAAGAGAAGTTGGCCTAAAATCTTTCAAAGAGGTGATGGTCTGATGTAGAAATTATTCCTAGACCCTAGTCTTGAAAGCGAAGACATCACGGTCTACTGATCAGAAGTTCTCGATTTCGTTTGCTCGTCGGGTTCTGTTGCTTTACCCTTCAGTACCAAAAGGATCAAGCGGTTACTGTAGAGACTTGTAGTTACTTTACCTCAAGCTAGTGTAGTCAACCGGCCGTAACTGATCCTAACGAACAGCGCGGCAACTGTTCCGAAACGGGCGTTACTGTTTTTTTTAAAGATCTCCAATGCTCTGTCTGTTACTCTAACTGCAGGGCCGTTACTGTGCGTACAGGATCGTGTGGCTACTGCAACAACACTGCCGACAGTGGAGTTGAATGCTCTTGCGCCTACTGTAACGACACTGCCGACAGTGGAGTTGAATGCTCTTGCGCCTACTGTAACGACACTGCCGACAGTGGAGTTGAATGCTCTTGCGCCTACTGTAACGACACTGCCGACAGTGGAGTTGAATGCTCTTGCGCCTACTGTAATGACACTGCCTACAGTGGAGTTGAATGCTCTTGCGCCTACTGTAACGACACTGCCGACAGTGGAGTT
>SDVV010016027.1:0-14361 GCA_016164225.1 Gammarus roeselii
CCGAGCATGTGTCACAGTGGGGAGCGAGGTGAGTGATTGGTTCACAGTGAAAGTGGGACTGAGACAAGGCTGCGTGATGTTTCCCTGGCTGTTCAACCTCTATATGGATGGAGTGATCAGGGAGGTGAACGCGAGTGTGCTGGGTCGTGGCTTGGAACTGTTGAAAGCGAATGGGCGGAGTTGGCAGTTGAGTCAGTTGCTATTTGCTGATGATACGGCCCTGGTTGCGGATTCGGAAGAGAAGCTATGTAGGCTAGTGTCTGAGTTTGGTAGAGTGTGTGAGAGGAGGAAGCTTCGAGTGAACGTCGGTAGGAGTGAAGTAATGAGATGCTTGAGGAATGTCGATGCGAGCAAAATTAGCGTCACCCTAAATGGAGAGCTCATGGAGGAAGTTCAGTGTTTTAAGTATCTGGGCTCCCATGTGGAGATAACTGAACAAGTGGAAACTGAAGTGAAGGCGTGAGTGAAGGAGGGATGTAAAGTGTTGGGTGCAATAAAGAGTGTAATCAGCTGTAGGAGGTTGGGGATGGAAGCAAAGAGAGGGCTGTATGAGGGTGTTGTTGACCCAACTGTGCTCTACGGAGCTAAGACTTGGGGGGTGAGAGCAGTGGAGAGAAGAAGGTTGAATGCATTCGAGATGAAATGTTTGAGGAGCATGGCAGGAGTAACGCTGAGGGACCGGATCACCAACGACGTGGTTCGAAACAGGACAGGGATGGTGAAGAAGTTGGAGGACAGAGTGGATTCGCGTGTTCTGAGATAGTTCGGGCACATGGAGAGGATGGATGAAGGCGGATTGGTGAAAAGGGTGATGAATGATGAGGCGAGTGGTCGCAGGCCTAGAGGGAGACCAAAGTTTGGGTTAATGAATGGTATGAAGCAGGGGTTAGGAAGGAGAGACTGGAGTGTGGAGGTAGGGAGAGAGCGTGCACTGAATAGGCGTAAATGGAGAAAGATTGTGAATGGATTTTTGACGCTGCCCTGATGTGCTTTCCCGCCCTCGGCATTTCGTTGAGAAACGTGAAGGTCGTGGGCGGGAGGGCCCGGTCATCACGACGCGGCAGGGGTAAACCAGTCACACTGTCGGGCCCTGCTGCGGCCGGACCCTTTAGCGCAAAGGGGCTAAGTTGTGTGAGTGTATGAGAGGAATGTGAGATGCTCCTTGTCGTTGGCCACCCTCCCTTTCTTGGGGATTCGGCCTAGCGTTTGTATCTGTATGGTACAATTGATGTCTAATATATGTTTTGTTAAAGAAATGGTCTTCATTAATACAAATTCATGATAGTAGAGGGATATGGAGATTTTAATAGCAAATATAATTCGAATCAGTAGCAGCTACACAAAAAGTGTAACAAGGGCTGTTTAGGTCGCTTACATGCAATGACTGCGTAACGGGCATACAATAACAGCAGGATAGGAGGAAAAAATGCACTAACTGGTCAAAACCATGAGATGGTCTGTTGTCAGCTCACACTAACCTGAAGAGCGGCAATAAAGGCTGTGGGGTCAGGAGGGGGTTTGGTGGGGGGCGCGGCAGCGGGGCGAGGCTGTTCTTCCACCAGAGTCGGGGAGGGAGGCGTCGAGCCCCCTATGATACCGCCATCATCCTCTGAGTCCAGGCCGCTCTCGTCGTCCTCGTCGGACAGCAGACTGACGCTACTGGATCCTGCAAATAGGTTAAGTTAGCCATCAAATCTAACTGGCTGACTGGCTGAGCAAAGAATGAGGAAGATCATCAGGCCAGAAATTGTGCCCTGTTCAACATGGCTACATTTCCCAGCAAGATTATCTGGCCAAAACCTCGGGATAATGGCTTTCGGTGTAGCTAGGTCTTATTAGAAACGTCAGTTTCAGTGACAAGAATAGAACAATCTAATTATAATTTTACCTGAAGTAACACTAAACAAGGCAATTATCTGCCTTTCTGCTTTGGGTCCCTCAATAAATATTTTCCAATGCACAATTATTGCAATATTCAAAATTCTGAAGAAAAAAAATCTGTTGACTAATAACCCCCACAGATGGAAGATGATGAACAATAAACATGTAAATTAGGCAGGGTATGTCCTGCCACGGATTGGGTTATGAGCACTCAAAAGTCCAAATCTTTACAGCCAAAAACCAACAGGCATGAGAAATTCACTAATGAAAATGGCAAGAATGAGATGGGGAGAGTTGGAGGAAAATGATGCATGAAGGAAAGTGCAGAGCACATTTATCTACAGTGTGGGGAAGAAAAAGTTACAAGAAAACAGAAACAGAAGTTTGAAATTGTTTAATTATACATTGCCGGTTGAACAGGCAGAAATTGTTCTTATTTTATAGACATTTTCAATTAATCATTGGATATGATTGTTAGGTTTCACACACAAGGCTGAGAACCTCACATCTTCACTGCTGAACATTGACTGACACTGCAGCACGATGCCTGTTATAAGCTGGTGGCAAGCCACCACAAGATGCAGGCTCTTCCGTAGAGCATAAAGATCACAGATTCTGGTAGGTTTGCACACCTTTGTTTGCAAAATCATTGACCTTATCAAGGTTGAATAAAACAAATTATTCAACTGTGGTATATAAGCATGCTGGTGCATACAGGTACAGAAAGGGTGAAAACGCAGCTACATAAACATTTTATTGGCTCTGTGCATTTTGGGGTGGAGAGACTACCCAGCATGCACTGATATTTAGGCTTTACACTGCTTTGTATAGGCTGGTATGTTTTCCAGGAGCAATTATATTTTTCCAATAGGTTGGGCCAGTGAGTAAGCTTTGTAGGTTGCATGGGTGATTTAAGAAGGTTCGTCGGCCTGTTGCGAGTGCATTGCAATCCATTGGTAACCGTTTCACGCTGATTGCCATCTGGTGGCAACAGGGGCATGGTGGTGCATCCGACCTCATGTCTATATCTATTGGGGGGTTGTGAGTTATTTAGTGTGTTCATGAACAAGCAGTTGATGTACATTTGGCCTCTTCTGTTTGAGAACTTTATTTCTCATTCTCCAGTCAAAGGTTTACCTGAAAGCATTTTTTTTGTCTTCAATGTTGTCACTCGTCATTCCATCGGGATGTAAAATTGTTCATGATGGGTAGACGCCAGTTTGGCATGCAAATCTGCAAGCTCATTTTCATATCCCCTTATTTCTCAAGTTCCAGGGATCCAGCTAAATTAGACCGCTTGGTCCATATGGGACTTCGTAGGGACCCTGCTGCATTTCATGAAGATCAGGGTGTTCTTAGTGCAAAGTTTTCAGCTCAGTGCGGGCCCTCAGACTGTGAGAATACGACGTATTTGGGGAGACGCTTCATTTTTTATATAGAGGCTTCTTGTGGGAGGGTAGCCGAACGTGAGGTTTTCCGTTACACAGCGGCAGCTCCTACTCCGTCTGCCGTTTTGGAGCAGTCAGTAAATATAGCAGTTTTGTGAGTACTGTTCCTTGATTAGTCTTACAAACACAACATTGGTTGATCATCCTTCTTGGTGTGTTGATTTGAAAATTTGGTAGGAGAATTAAGGCTTGATAACCTTGCAATTGATGTTTAGCAAAGTCAATAAGTTGTCCACGCATAGGAAAAATGTTGGGCATATATTCTTCTTATCCAAAAAGATCCGTTTATTGGGAATGTTGGTGCTGTGACCAAGTCAAAAAACGAATTAGCAATAGCAATGACTATAGGCAAGGAATCTGATCAGCTTTAGTTGGTAGGTTGTTCTTTGATTAATCAAGTAACGAGGCAATTCAGTTTTATATACCTGCAATTATTGCGTTTTTTTTATTAACAAACTTTGTACATGGTTGTACAGTGAGTCCATGCTTTCAACATCCTTTCAGGAGGGCAGGCAACTGGGAAGAGGTTTTAGTGAATTGGGCAGGAAGGCACTCACTCCAGATACTCATGTGCAACCTAACACTGTTGTTTGGAACATTTATGTTTTGGTGTTTCAAACACTTTGCTCCCTGAGGAAGAGTACTCCTCCCGAAGAACACAAATTTGTTCGATTTAATAATAAATAAATATCACAAAAAATGTATGTTGTTTGCCACAGCAAATGATCAGGTTTCCTTGCATCATGTTACTTATTGAAAAAAAAATGGTTTGATGTTAAAACCATAAAACGCCTGCACCAGAAAGTTGTGGAGTGCTGAAACAGGCATTGCAACGAGTGTGGGTGAGGTTAGGAATCCTACCCTCACAGGGTGGTTCAAGAGAAACCTTCCCAATGATGAACTAAATGCTGGAAAAGTGTTTTTGGGGAAGAAAGATCTTCATTTCAATAGAACACTTCGTAGAAACAATTAAATTATATATTGAATGTCATAACTTCAACACAGTAGTGGGAAAGACTGATAATTATTCTAAAGATTTATTGAAAATCTCAAATATCCTCTTCAACAACTTTCCTGACTTAATTGGATACTTGGAGGGATTTCACTTTAAAATCTGGTTGTAGCATAGCTGCCATCTGGCCACAGCTGTGGGGGCATTCTTCACGGGTGCTGTTACATCAGCATTTGCATGTTGCTGCTATGCTTGCCAGTTAGATTCTGGCTCAGTGATGCGTTGGAGTAGAGTCGTCTCCAGAGTGGAGGTTTATCAGTAACACATCTGAGGTACTTGCCCAATTGGTTTTTGAACCTTAAGATGTTTGCTGTTGCTTACAATTGCGGCACACATTCTATTTCATGTATTTCCAGCGCATTTGATCTAATAGCGGAGGTGCCCGACACGCGAAACGGTTACATGCCATTATTTACATTTTTTCAATGCCATCTGTTCTGCACATTGAAATAGCACATTCTGCCAATCCTTGATGATTTCTCAGTGTCACTTTCATTACATTTTTTTTGTTTACATTGACTGTGCAGCCATACACAATTTTCCAGACATTCATGACAATGAATTTTTCAAAACGTCTTTGGATTGAGTATAGCTTCAAGATATTCAATCTGTCATAATAATCCGTTTCCTTTACCTCTGTAATTTCTGTTTCTGAGATGAAGCTTCTTTAAACTGCTCAAAGTCTTTCCAGATTTAACCATTTATATGGGATCTGGAGGGAAGAGCAATAGTCTGTAACTGGGTGGATTAATTGTTTCCAAAAAAACAGCATTGCCTTTTCACCTTTTGATGAAAAGGTTCTCATTACTTGGGAACACTCTTCTGCCACTAGCCTCAACCTTTGCAATTTGATCAATGAATAAAGCATTATTTTGCATTATTACGCCTAAGTCACGCATTCTTTTCCTTCAATGGCAGTATTATTGCTATGATGATTTAAAGACCCCATTTTAAGGTCTGAATTTTTTTCATACCATAGTTATTCAAATCTGGATTCATTGGATACATGTTAGTTTTTGTCAGCCCTCCTAAAGATTTATTTCATCAGCTTGAATATTTTCTACATCTCTTGCATCCTTCACAATAACTAGAACTCTGGTATTGTCTATATAACAGGGGACAGATGAATGTGGACAGTTTTTGCTCAGGACATTAGACATTACTAAGAGAAGCAGATGGCCAAGCACAGTGCCTTGTGGGACCCCACTAAGGACTTCCAATAATACCCATTTACTATCACAGATATAGATACAGACACTAGGCCGAAATCCCCCAGCAAGGGGAGTGACTGACACTCTCATACACTCACACTCGCACACCTTAGCTCTTTCGAGCAAATGGGTCCGGCCGGGTACCCCGCAACACATCCTCTGGGTCATGAGAGCGGTTTGAGGTCAGTGTCCGCAGCAGGGCCCAACAGTGAGACTGCTTTACCCCCTGTTGCGTCATGATGACCAGGCTTCCCCCGCTTACGACCATCCCGTCTCTCAACAATATGCCCTTTCTCTAGGCCTTCATGTACTGCTTCCATGGTGGCTAAGCTTTTATCTAATGTTGCAGCAAGCGGAGAGTTGAAGCAACCTATAGAAGAACACCAATTTCAGACAGCTGTGGAGTTGACTGCATTTGTGCCTAGGTCTCAAACAGTGTATTCTTGAGGGGCGTGGGTTGAAAACAGAGATGCGCAGGGACTTGCTGATATGGAATTCACATGTGTATTTCCCAACCTCCACAAATTGAACCATTGGGAAGTGGTGGAAGAAAATGGAAATACAATGGATCTTATTGACACGAAATTCACTAGTACAGTTCCTAATCTTCATAAACTGAGTTCTATTGAAAGGGTTTGATTTGGACACCTGCTATGGACCAATGATACCAAAATCTAAAGGATAAGTTAGAAGAGGACGTAGTTCTATCTTTTCCAGATTACAGTGATGGGGCAGAAAAACTGAGTTGTTTGTAAATGCCTCATGTACCGGTGTAGGGGGATGTTTAATTCAGAAACCAATACAGATACAGACACTAGGCGGCATCCCTCAGAAAAGGGGGTGGCCAACGGCCGGGCGCACCTCACACCCTCAGTTGCTCACACTTACACAACTTAGCCCTTTTGTGCTTAAGGGTCCGGCCGGTACCCCCCTCAACATACACTCTGGGTCACAAGTGCAGTCCGAGGATCCGTCGTCAGCAGCAGGGCCTGACAGTTTTCACTGGTTTACCCCCGCCGCGTCATTACAGCCGCCCCCCCCCCACCCACGACCATCCCGACAGCGGGGTGCCAAGGGCGGGATAGCAGATCAGAGCAGCGTCAAAATCAAACATTCACAACCATTCTCCACTCATGCCTGTTCATTGCACGCTCTCTCGCCACCTCCACATTCATGTCTCTCCTTTCAACGCCTGCTTCAGGCCATCCATCCACCCAAACTTTGGTCTACCTCTAGGCCTGCGACCACATGCCTTTGCATTCATCACCCTTTTCACCAATCTCCTTTCATCCATCCTCTCTATGTTCCCGAACCATCTCAGAACACGCGAATCCACTCTGTCCCCCAACTTTTCCACTATCCCTGTTCTGATTCGAACCACATTAGAAATGAGATGGGCAATATAAAACAATAGCATATTCCTCTATATCATTTCCCAAAGCACAGTCTAATTATTCAACAATAGAAAGGGAATTTGTTGCAATAAGATGGGGCATAAAAGCATTCAGATCATTTTTGTTTGGAGTTTCTTATAAACTATATACAGATCATAAGCTTCTTTTGTATCTCCATAATACGTCAAGAGAAATTTCCAGATTAATGAAATTACTGTGCTGGCAGAATATTTTATAATTAAATATCGTCCTGGTAAAGAAAACGGTGCTGCAGAGGCTATGTCTAGAATAGTTAATGTACCAGCAGAAATTGAATATGACTCACTCATTAACAGCAATGAGTTACCAAAAGGCTTGCGCATAATTCAAACTGTACAAGGAGGGGAGACTCCCTGTTTCATGCTCTCATGATTTGTTTTCATGAGTTGGTGCAGGATGAATATGAGGGATTAGTAATGCCTGATGATCACTTAGATCTCAAGAGAGCTGCCATTACTCATCTCATCTGAACAATGCTCTAAAATATGACATTAAACTTAGTGAAGACAAATGTAAAGAGCTAAAATGCATGGGAGTTTGTGGTCACATGCCACGTAGTGAGGCATTGTTGGGTGTAGCCAATTTGTTCAACTTAGAAGTTAGGGTCCATCATGGAATGCAGTCCCCAGTTATTTATGGACCTGCTGAAAATTTTGAAGATGAGAAAATCCCAATAGTACGCCTTCAATGCTTATCTGGAATTCATTATAACCCTTTTTTTTTGTAAAAAGAGAACCAGCTCATTAACATCATTAGGGAAAAGTATATCAACAGAAAACCAAATGATAGACATGATGAATATGATGAACTGAAAGCAGAAAAGTTGACAGTCATGACATTGTTTGTTCTGTCTAAAATTCAGAAGATATGTACCCATGACCTGACATCAGCCATGAGTTGTTGCGTTCGTGTGGGGGATGGAACATTCAGTGCTATCATTGATACTGGTGCACAAGTGAGTTTAGTTAATGAAGATGTGTATAAATTATTGAAATCAAATTATTATAATTTAGTTTTGCATGCTGCAGGAGGAGAAGTTCTAACTGGCATTGATAATTCTGAAGCTCCAATTTTGGGTATAGTAGAGATGAAACTGATGCTATTGATCACTCCTGTCAAGTCTGTAGTACCTTTTGCAGTGATTTAAACTGGTGACATGCCATGCTGTTGCATCCTAGGAGTGAATTTTCTCAGCATAAATGAATTTAACAGTGATTTCAATCTAAGAATATTATCTAGTCCATTTGGGGAAATAGTTTGTCCTATAAATGGAGAAGGCAGTAGTGACCTCATTTTTTGTTACAATATTGCAGCATTGTGTTGTTCCCTTACAGAGGCAAACAATTCATCAGATGTTTCTGAAGAAACAGAAGATGTTAGAAACACCAAAATTAATTATTGGTGTTTCTAACATCAGATCATGCCCTTATTGTCCCGAAACACCATCTAACTGAGGAAGTTCCTTTGAAGCAATGGAATGATAAATTTTAACTCAATTTAAATTTAATAGCAAAAGCCTTTGTGATATTTCTGATTTATATTTGATTTGATTTGATTTGATTTGATTTGGGCCTCATTTCCACCAGAGCCTCAACGTGAGTCATAATAGGCTCCCGTAGGGCGCGACCGTTGTTGATTTAGGTAAGTCCGCACGGCCTTGCGTGCAAAAATATTAGCTTTGTCAAGATGAAGTCGGTACATATTTTAATTGTGGCATATTCTCGTACTAGCGCGTACGAGAGTATAGAGTTAATGCGTATCTTCGTAAAATGAGTAGTTGTTTCTGTGCGTAATGAGGTGGAGGGACCACCTCATTTGCACAGGTGTCAGAGGTTTAGACAGCTCCGTATAGTCCGGTGTGTTTTCCGAAAGCGATAAGCTTTTTACGGTAGGTTGAGTCCGTGAGTAGGCTTTGTAGGTTGCACGGGGGATTTAGGAACGCTTGTCAGGCTGCCGCGAGTGCGTTGCAATCCATCAGTAAATATTTCACGCCGATAGCCACTTTGTGGCAACAGGCGCGTTTGGTCCTGTGTCGACATCCATCAGGTGGTTGGTAGTAATCCACGTGTGTCCCGTGCACAAGCGGTTGGTGAACACTTGGTCTTTTCTGTTGGTGAACTTTGTTTCCCATTCTTTGACTGAGGGTCTGACTGAAAGCATTTTTTGTCCACTCTGCTGCCACATTTCATCCCATCGGGATGTTATATGGGAGTTGATGATAGGGAACCAGTCCCGGTAATGTGTTGCAAAAAATTGTTTTTGGGGAGTAGATGCAAGTTTAGCAAGCGAGTCCGCAAGTTTGTTTCCTCTTATTCCCGCGTGCCCGGGGATCCAGCTGAACTCCACTGCCTGACCCGTCTTGGTCATCACAAAGAGATCGTGCTGCATCTTACGTATTCTGATTCACATGTCAAAGACTCTTTGGTTGAAACAGTTCCTGTCATTCCCCGTTTATTTCATGTTGAAATTGTTTAGAAAATCCACATTCAGTTAGCACATATTAGTAGAACTAAATTAATAGAAATAATTTCTAAACATTTTTGGTATCCTGCCATGGATTCCATTTCCCATGATATTTGTAGGTCATGCAATCACTGACAACTCCTCAAGATTTCTGCTTAAACTAGGAGTCCACCCACTCACAAAATTCAGGCCAACCATGCTTTTGATTTGGTTGCTATGGACCTTTTACAGTTTACCAAGTCTGCTAAATCTAATGTTGCAGTTTTGGTAGTCATTGATCATTTTTCGAAATTTTTGTTGGCAGTTCCTCTCGAGGATAAACAAGGTTCTACTGTTGCACATACTCTGACAGACCAAGTACTTCCGAGCTTAGTTAAGATACCTTGTAGAATATTAACTAATAATGGCCCTGAGTTTATATCTGAAACCTTCAACTATGTTTTGAGGAGTTACAATATCCCTCATATTCACTCTACTATATAAAGAGCAGCTGGGGATGGAGCTGTTGAACGTTCTAACCGCACTATTACTAAACTCATTAAGGGACTTGTAAATGAGAAGCCTCATACTTGGGATGTTGGACTTCCTACAGCAGTCATTATTTACAATAATACTTTACATTCTGAACTTGGAATGTCACCTACTGATTTTGTTCTTCAAACAGTACATAAATGTCATATACTTTGCCAGTTGATGCAAACACAGTGTCTACCTGGAAGGAAGGTCATCCTAAATTTGCTCCTTTCAAAATTTATCAGAAAGTTGTCATCAAAATTAATAAAATAGGTCACCAACTTCACTATAAATTGGGTTAGAAGTTTGAAGGTCCTTTCAAAATTATCAAGGTTCAGTCCAATGGAGTCAGCTATGAAGTTGCAGATTTCCGAACTGATCATATAGATTTCATCCAAAAAGTCAACCATAAACAAATCAAATTATGGAAAGATCCACCTGAATATTTACAAAAGTTCTTGATGACAGAGCCACAAAGTTTGACACCTGTTCCTGGTCATGTCAGAGACTTTTCTTCTTCTGATGAGGGGCTTCTTGGTGTTCCAATAATGGTTCCAGCAAGTTCCTGTGAGTCAGGATCTAGTGAAAGTAATTATGCTGTTTGTTCCAGTCTCAGTGAAAGCACTATCAATAAAAACTTCACAAGTGATGATTATAATGCTAATTCTAGCACATATAGTGCATCTCATTGTAGCTATAAAAGTACAAGTACAGATTTCAGTGGTTTTCAACCATGCTCAGAACCTAGCTCTGAGCATGTCAGTAACATATCTGAAATCATAAACAGGAAAGCTCACAGTTCTTTTGAGAAGATTTCTAAATTTAGGCATACAGTATTTCCTCAGTGTTTCTCTACCACTTACTAATGCAACCAATCAAGTTACAGATTTAAGCAAGTTTCAGTGTTCAGAACCAGTCAACATAAATTTGAGAATAGTCCATCAAAGTTCACCAAATCAATGTTACACATAAAATGTTATTTTCTAACAACTTGGAATTCTCACTTATTCCTAGAGGTCTTCCTAAAGAAGTGCCTCATACCACTTCTAGTTTACTAGAGCAGAAGTCTCTCCAATTTGATCATCTTAAACATGATCAATCTGCAGTTGACAATTTTTTTCATTACCTAGAATAATCTATTAGTATGTTGAAGAACTCATTGAAGAAGCTATTAATTTAAGTAGGGAAGAAGAACTTTCAGTTCATGTTTTGCCAGCTTCAGAGGAACATCAAAATTCATTGCATTCAGTAAAAAAAGTGGTTTCATTTGTCCTTTCAGAAGAAAGTTTTGAAGGATTTGTAGAAGACTTCAGTGTTTTTAAGTCATCTGCTAGGTTAGAGGTTCTAAAAATCATGCAAAGACAGCTTGGTAACACTAGGAAGAATGTTAGAGAACACAAAGACTACACACTACTCATGAGTCAGATATGGAGAAGGCGAAACATGTGCAGTGAGTCTCGATTTGAATCTGTTGATTCAGTAGAAACAGAAGTATTGGATATTATTACAGAGTTACACAAGATGGAATCTTTTATTTCCACTCCTGGAGTTACCCATTCTCGTGGGACTGTCAAAGATAATCCTAATGTTTAACCAAGCACATTTGAGTATAAATCAAAACCATAATAACCACCATTTTATCTAAATGCATTGGCCAACTATCCAACAAGGATGACCTCAGGTTAAGCATGGACTTTTTTCTCTTTTATTGAATAAAATAAATATTGAATAGTTGAATATCTCTTTATAGTATCAATATATTGTTCAGCACGGAGTGGTCAATTTTTTTCTCCCAGGTGGCCACCCAGTTAAAAAATATAAATTGCACTTGTTGTGGTGCGTCCATCTGTGGTTAAGTTTTACTGGTTATGCACGGACAGTTAAAACTACAAACTTGCTGGTCTGTTTTTTTTCTGTCATTGCTCATCGCTTCCAATTGAAATGGAAATTTATACATTCCTAGTTTCTTATGTTTAACCAGATCTATGGATTGAGGCTTGAAGTTGACTATTGTTTTCTTTTGTACATTTGTATATAGTTACTCTTGAAAAAACTGACTGTAAAAAATCATAAACGTACAATAAATGGGAAACAAAAATATTAGTTTGTATTAATGTACGAGTTTGAAGAGGAAGTATTGCATCCACTTACATTGGAGTAAATGCTGTTTATTGTATAAAGATGGTAAAAATATTGTAATGCGATGAGAATTGTTTGTGGTAGGTGTATCATTCAATTGAGTGTCCTCAATCGTTATAGGTAGGTAGGCACATTTGAACCACACAACTCCTGACTTCCTGCATCTCCAAGAAGTGCCATCACAGCACTGCAAGCTGGTTTCCTGGTTCTGAGTATTTCAGGCCCCTCTTTGGTAAAGCCTGCAACATATTGCTGCTATCTCTATATTGAAGTATCTTTTTGTGGGCTGGGTCAATGAACCTGATGTCTGTGCATTTTATTATTATTCTCATGAATCGATTTTGCGAGTCTCCAAAGCTTGCCAAGTAGGATTTATCTTACCTTTGGTGAAAGACATCAGGGACTGGCGGCTGCTTGGGGTATCATTACAGGCTAGCATCATCAAGATATGTGCCTATGATCATCGGGCCACCGTTCGGTTACTGAGTTTGCTCACTAACTGTTTTTGCTAATTTATTTTTTCGTCCGTCTAATCAATTGCTATTTTAATTCATAATATTTCTTTGTTAGAAGCCTTTTGTGCCTTGTAGCCGGGGCTTTAGAATCTTGCTACAGTATCCACCGCGTGTCGTAGAAGGCGACTGAAGGGGCAACCCGTAGCCGGGAATAGAAACAATCGTGCTGCCGCAACCCCAGCGTGTCGTAAAAGGCAACTAAACGGGGCGGAGCGAAGGGGCTAGGAATCCCGTTCTCTGTAAAACCTTTCCTCGAAGACGGCAAGACGAGCGGGGGGAGGAGAGGCACACGCCTCTCCAAACCCTATTGTTAGGGTCGCTGAATGAACGTGGCTGTAGTACGAATGATGTAAAGAGGAGGGAGATTGGTGAGATGTTTGTGAAGAGGAAGTTTGATGTGTTGGCGCTGAGTGAGACAAAGTTGAAAGGTAAGGGCAAATGTGAGTTTGGTGTGGTAAGTGGAAGAAAGTCTGGTGTGGAGGATGGTAGAGCACAAGAAGGCGTGGTCTTGATATTGTGTGATTGGTTGGCTAGAAGCGCAACCGAATGGAAGGAGGTGTACTCAAGATTGATGTGGTTGAAAGATAAGTTAGGCATAGAGAGATGGGCATTTGTGAGTGCTTACAGACCTGGTAGCAGGAAGAGTGAAGAGGAGAGGGAGCAATTCTGGACTGACCTGAGTGAGTGTATTGAGAGTTTCGGAGGTCAGTTCAATGTAGTTGTATTGGGTGACCTTAATGCGAGAGTTGGAGATGTTGTGGTGAAGAATGTGATAGGAAGGTATGGTGTACCTGGTAGAAATGACAGAGGAGAAAACCTGATAGGTCTGTGTATGAAGCAGGACTTGGTGGTCGGGAACAATTTGTTCAAGAAGCGAGATATTCACAAGTACACATGGGTAACGATGTCCCATGGTTCAATGGTGGAGAGAGCACTGATGGATTTTTTGCTGATATTGAGGAGAGTGGTGGGGAAGCTGTTGGATGTGCGGGTGTTGGGAGGGGAGGGTGGAGGAGTGTCTGACCATCTGCTGGTGGAAGGTAGATTAAGAGTGGAGCAGAAGTGGAAGGGCAACAAACGAGTGGGAGGAGGGAGAGAAGTAGTGAAAGTGAGTGGACTGAATGTGAAAAGTAGAGCCGAGGAGTTCCACCAGACGTTGAAGAATAATATGACAATGTGAGAGGAGAGGACCTGAGAGATGTGGAGGAAGAATGGGAGACGTAAAGAGATGCGTTGCTGAGATGTGCGAAGAAGGTGTGTGGTGCGCGCCGTGTGGGAGGGTGCAGGAGGAAAGGCTGCGAGTGGTGGAACGAGGAGGTCAAACTGGCGGTGGCACGGAAAAGAGGAGCGTTTGAGGAGTGGTTGCAGGTGAAGTCAGAGGTGGCTCATGAAAGCTACAAAGAGAGGAGAAATGAGGTGAAGCGGGTTGGTTGAGGAGAGCCGAAAGGGACGCTGATGCCAGGTGGGGCAGACGGTTGTGCCAGAATTTTTGATAACAAAAAAAATGTTCTGAAAACAGGTGAAGAGGGTGAGAAAGGGAGAGACCAGAAAGGAGGAAGTGGTGAAAGATGAAAACGGCCAGTTGTTGTTGAAAAGTGGTGATGTACGGAAGAGGTGGGCCGAGAATTTTGATGAGTTGTTGAATGTCGAGGATGACAGAGAGGCTGACATTGTTGCTGTGGGTGGTGGTGCTTGGATGCCAGTTTTGGGAGAAAGACTTGCTGCGGACATTACCAGGGAAGAGGT
>SDVV010016028.1:0-14360 GCA_016164225.1 Gammarus roeselii
TACAAATATTTATACCTAGTTGGGTTGTTCCAGGATTGGGTCCTGTGATCTAAAAGACTCTACAGGTAGTTTCTATCCCCTGTATTTAAAATCCAATTCATTATTCTTTTTTGTGAACCGATTGTTTATTTTTCCTACCTATTGAATGCTTTCCGTTAAGCGTAGGAATTCGTATCGACAGGCAAGAACATAGGGTTTATAAATATTCTGAACGTAAAATCAATGTTCTTAAAAACAAAAAATCCCTGTGTCATAACATACATTATTAGTCCACAGTTTAATTCATCGTGAGTGTGAACGTGAAATAAAGCTTAATGCATGCAATAAACGTGGAATTATCCCAAAATCCTGGGGGACCTAAATCTGCAAGCTGGAGATGTAGAGGTGGAGAATGTTTTAGGGAGGTATGGTATTCCCGGTAGAACGTGAGAAGGTGGCCGGGTGTGGGGAGAAGGGCTGAGAGTGGTGGAACAATGAGGTTAAACTGGCAATGTGCAAGAAGAGAAGAGCTTCTGAGAAGTGGTTGAAAGCATGGTTGGTTGTGGTCTATGACAACTTTGAGAGAGAAAAGAAAAGGGGAAAGTGGAGGGTGAGGAGAGCTGAGAGGGACGTTCATGCTAGGGAGGATAGGGGGTTGTGACAAAAAAATTGATGAAAACAGAAAGATATTCTGAAACGAAGTACAATGGGTGAGGAAGGGAGAGACCAGAAAGGAGGATGTTGTGAAATATGTTAACGACCGGTTGTTATTGGAGAATGATAATTTACGGAAGAGGTGGGCTGAATGTTTTGATGAGTTGTTGAATGTTTATGATAGCAGAGAGACTGACACTATTGCTGTGGATGGTGATGCACGGGTGCCGTTTTTGAAGTGAGTCTTGATGCGGACATTCCCAAGAAAGAGGTGCAAGAGGCGGTATATATAATAATGGCAAGGAAAGCCTCTCGTTCGGACGGCACTGCGATTGAGTGTCTGAAGAGGGTGGAATAACGATATTCGGATGGCTGGTAAGGCTACTGCATCTGTGTTTTGTGTCGGACGTGGTGCAGATTGAATGCCGCAGTGCTTGAACTGCTCCGCTATATGAGGGCAAAGGAGTTAAAAATGAATACTGCAACTCGAGAGATATTTGTTTATTGTATGATATCAGTAAGTAAAACGGAAGAGGGCCATTCAAAAGGATTGGAATCTACGAATGATGCGATTGTCTCTAAACGGTGTTGCTTCAGACGTGGTGGAGGGTATGCCGATCAGATTTTTGCTGTGAGATGAGTTTGTGAGAAGTACCTTGTAAATGTAAAAGATGTGCTCTGAGCCTTCATGGATATTAAAAAAAAATACGATAAAGTTGATAAGAACTGCTGTGGGGGTGCTGTGTTTGTATGGAGTAGGCGGGAATTGGTTGAGGCAGTTCAGAGTTTTTATGTTGGCAGCAGTGCATGTGTCAGAGTGAGGAGCGAGGTGAGTGTCTGGTACACAATGAAAGTGTGACTAAGACAAGGTTGCATTGTCACCCTGGCAGTTCAATTTTTACATGGATGGAGTGGTCAAGGAGGTCAACGCAAGTATTGTGGGTCGAGGTTTAGAGCTTTGGTGATGAAATGGGCGGAGTTGGCAGTTGAGTCAGTGACTGCTTGCGGATGATACGGCACTGGTGGCAAATTCGAAAAAATAAGTTGTGTAGGCTTGTGTCAGAAGTTGGACGAGTGTGCGAGAGGAGAAAGCTGCGTGTTAACGTGAGTTTGTGAGCAGTACCTTGCAGTAATAAAATTAAGTACTGAAATGCTCGCGGATAGTCGATGCGAGCGGAATAAGCGCCCTCCTAAATTGATAGTTATTAGATGAAGTTCAGTGCTTTAACTGCCTGGAATCTCATGTGAAACAGACTGAGTTATTAGAAATTGAGCTAAAATCACGAGTGAAGGAATGGAGTAAAGCGTTGTAAAGAACTGCAGGACGATGGGTATTGAAGCAAAAAGTTGTTATATGACGGGGTAATATACAAGTGTTTACAAGTGTTTACAAGTATAAGAAGACATCCACAAGACTTGTGACCCATATTAGGTTAGCTTTTGATCGTAAGACGATTAGTTCTGAAGCAGAATATCTGCAACAGCATCATGTGTCTGTGTAATTTATGTAATAAAAGATCAAGAAAGAGAAAGGTGGGAGTACGAAATGGCATTTTACGATGATACACGGAACAAATAAAGTCAGGACTCAGCACCTGAAGAGAAAGCCACCCACCCCCGCTGTTGATTAGAGATTGTCACAGTTTCCTTTCTCGTAAAAAACAATGCTGACCGGTGTCATTGCAGGACACCGTTTTGCAACGAGTTACCAACGCTAGACACCGTGTTTACAGTGATAGTGTCTATGCCGAGTAGCATTTTATCCTACAGATGTCGTACCTGACATCACTTTTTTACGACTCTTCTCTACGGGGCTGAGAAGTGAGGGTCGAGAGCAAAAATTAGAAGAAGGTAGGACGTCTTCGAGCTGGAAAATTTGAGGGACATGGCCGGAGTAACGCCGGAGGATAGGATCAAGGATGACGTCGTTCGAATTGAAACAGGGATAGTGATGCCATTAGAAGACAGAGTAGATTCACGTGTTCTGAGATGGTTCGGTCAAATGGTGAGGTTGGTGATGGGTGGATTGATGGCGTGATTCAGCGTTTGAAAAGAGAAACCAAAGTATGGAGGTTGCGTGAGAGCGTTCAATGTATAGTTGTGAGTGGAGAATGGTTGCTCAGGGATGACTTTTGACGCTGCACTGATGTGTTTTCCACCTTCGGCGTCTCGTTGAGAAACGGGATGGACGCGGATTGGGGAGAGCCCGGTTACTATGACGCACCAGGAGTGAACAAGTTAACCCTGGTGGACTCTGCTGTTGACACTGATCTCTGACCTCACTCCTGACTCGTTGTGTGTGTTGCGAGCGCCTGGCCGGACCTTTTAGCGCCGAAGGGCTAAGTTTGTTTGTGTGTGAGGGCATGAGTGGAGTGTGCGGAGCGCGGTGCCGTTGGCCGCCCTTCTTTCTGGGTGATTCAGCCTAGTGTATTTAGATTTGTACTGTAATTTATTTTGATACGGATTTGCATTTCTTAAACCGGGTTTCACTCCTTATGCTGCAGAAAACCGTATCAGCGGAACCAGTTGAGATGGTTCTCTGATCTGCCTCATTTTATTGTATATAAACCCACTTAGTGAGTAAAATCACCTCACTAAATTGAGTACGTTGGTAGATTACGTCCCAAACAGACGCCCGAACTGACTCGAAATGCAGCTAAGGCTTGTTTGAGCGGGGGTGCGGCGCATTCAAATGAATTCAATTTAACAGAAAAGTTCAGATATGGGCACTGACAGATGAGAGAGAATACTGAATTGGGTTTACATTGAGACGAAAACAAGGAGAACGAGCATAGTGAATAGTGGGCCTGTGAACTTCATAGCCACCTAGAAAATCGTTTCATAATTTTCCAACCTGACTCTTCCTAAAATTAGAATGTCCACACAAACAATATTTCTCACCACAGAATGAATCAGAAAGTCTTAAAGGTTCGGGGACCAAATTGTGAACGACAGGTTGGACTATTCAAAAGTTGTATTTCCCTAGCAGGTTAGAAATACGTACCCTTGAATAATACGTACGATTGCCCGGCGGGTTAGAAACACGTACATTTGTCTACGGGTAAGAAACATGTACCACTAAGTAAGGTTAGGTTGGGAAGGAAAGGTTCCAACAATATGCTCGTCACGTAGCCAGCAAATATGTCCAGTGTCTTCAGAATGATCAAGTAATCAAGCATAATAGTATTCTATGAACGAAAACCGCATGATAAAACAAAAAGGTAGAGCTACCTACCTGTGGCTTGCATAAATCGTTGGTCTGACAGCAAAATACCTGTAGTACACCCATACAGTTCGCATCTGTCCTAAAACCACTGTCCAGAAAATTATGAATGCATGTTGAGTACGCGAATGCGAATGCGAATTGAGTAGGACGCAAAACAACCACGACAACGTTTCATTTCCTCATGCCATATTCTGATTTCTCTTAAATCGGAATTTGCCGTAGCCTGTTTTTGATTGAACTTTGTTTGAAACCACAGCCCAAAACAAATCCAACTCAATACTTAAAATATATAGAAGCTGAGTTTTTTCACACTGATTCACGACTTCATTTGAACTGGTCGTATAAGCGCGAACAAAAATCTGCGCATAGGAGTTCAAATGGTTTTTGTGCACTCTGCAGGGGAAGTCCAAAATGCTCGCTTCTTAGCTCCGGTGGAGGTAGACCCCAAAATCTAATCTATTCGTGTGTAGCATGTGCTATTGTCGACGTCGATAGTCCTAGGAAAAGAAGTAGAATTGATACCAACTTGGAGAATTAGAACGATCGTCAGAAGAGGAACGCGTGCTAAGCCTAAACAAGTTATAGTATACAGACAGAGTACGATTTGAGTATCCTAACCAGAACGTGGTTGTGTCAATAGGATTGTGTCGTCGCCTGTCAGACCCCTCACTATATTTCCTGTCAACAGAACAAAGTCGTACCTTCGCAGGTCATATTACGGCGCGCAATATGATCATACTCTCATTATAACAGTCTGGTAAGTGTTACAACTTAAATCGGAAAATAGCTCATATAAGAGGAATGAAATAGCTATGCGATTACTTCTTTGTGAGTAAAACATTACTCATCTATTTCGGCTTTAATTGAACATTTGGAAATATTCAAGATTGATTGATTCATGTGTTCAGAGCTAATTTTGCAAACTTTCAAACATTTCCAGCATTTTTGGACACAACCGGTTAGTCGATCGTTTCATTGATTGATTTTTGCAATTAAAAAATGCACGAATAATTGCAAAACTTGATTAGTTCTTGGAAACAATCAAACACACCAAAAATAAAATACAGCCTGATAATAATAAATTTTTATTGGTAACTCAATTATTCTGAACCACGGTATCTATAACAGAGAGTAGGAAAATAGTTTCTAATCTCTGTGTTTACACTTTTCTTAGACTTTGATCTTCAAAAAAAAAATATTTCCGTTACTCAGTATAGCTCGCCTATTATGCAAAGTGAAGGAACGGGAGAATTGACCATTTCGTGCTCCTGCTCTGATTACATGAAATATGGTGATAGTAGATACATTATGTCGCGGCCCTGTCCACGGTAAATTACTGTTAAAATGACTACACGGATAGTGCTGCTGTGGGCATAACGACAATGTTCTGCTGCTGTGATCACAGCATCATCATGACTAATTGTTCCTTGTGATAATAACAATACGATTCTTTAGTCACTTCATGTACTATAAAATTCATGTATTCAATGAACATCATACGTCGCGAATATGTGCGGAAAATAAACTCACCAATCCTTGCTCGGACGAGCCTTGAAAAAACTGATAAAATATTAGTTAATTAAATGAATAGGCGGTTACTTCCTAGAGACAATGTGTTTATAATACCAATAATTTCATTTTCATGCTCGAAGGACCACAAGATCATAAAAAATGATACTGTAATGCTCGCGATGAAGACATTTTCAATGCTTTGCTTTAGTGGGAATTTGTTTATTCCTGGTGCGTAACGTGACGGCATGTTTTCCATTCCAAATTCATGTGAAAAAATACACACTATGATAATGATAGGCTAAACTTGGAGAGTAACACTTTGATTGCAACGTTCTCAAACAGTTACTCAAGTCAAAAGCCAAATAGTGAGTCCCTAATTCTATTGGAAAATAGCACTTCTAATAGCTTACAAGTGTAAGAATTACAAATTAACAACATAATTGTGGAGAAGAAAAGTAGTATAAAGTACTGTAAAACGCGGATTAGTGAAGGATTATAGACAGGCATTGATAGAGTTACTTATGGGCGGGGCGGGGGGTAGGGCGCGGTGCATGCAACCTGACTCACCGAGCGTACGGGGGGTTCGCGGAGAAACGGGGGGCGGAGAGGAGGGGCGTAGGGTACCGGAACTGGTTTGGCGCGTAAGAAGAGGACAGACGGAATGTTTTTACATGTGAACGGGTTATATATTTACATAAGGGTATTAGCATTTCAATGCTTGGGGGGATATTGCATCTTCGTTGCTTTCATATTGCATTTCAATGATATCTCCTCTGAATGTTTTTTGGGGGGGTATTGATATATATACATTTTATAGGAATTTTTATTGATAATAATATGTATGTATTATTATATATTGAAAAAAATGTCACACTTTCCGACACCTTCATGATGATTTTTTCAACCTCGATATCATTTTCTACGTTGCTCGCTGTTGATCAATTTTACACGTAGCATAGATTCAGTTGGTTTATTGTTATTTTTATCCGATTGTATTAATCAGTACCCTTGTGCTAAGCTTTACTTACAACTGCAGTATCTCCTCCATTCGTTTTTTCTATGCTGTGAGATATCCGATGAAGGAAAATAGATACAATATTTACAGGATGACTGAATCATTCCTAGAGAAGAATCACTTACGAGTATTATTGACTCAATCGATGCTTGATTGGTGGGTTCGTAGCGGTGGGGGGTTGGGACTTTTTTGTATGTTTTGTTCATTTATCACTATATATTTTTTTATAGGATTAGTGTGGTAGGCATGTCCTATAACTCAATTTGCAGCCTTAGTGTGTGAACGGCCCTGTACGGTGCCAACCTGATATTGAATTTCAGGCAAGGTTCTCTGTTTCCCATCTATTTAATTCATATGTACATATCATCTATAAAAAATACTAAAAATTATTGTCAGGTTGTTTGCGGGCTAATGTATATTTATTTCTTAAGATGCTGTATCTTCGTTACGAGAATCTATCTACCCCATATTGTATTATCCAGTTTTGAAATAGTTATATCAGTGTTCCATTAACGCGGTGTTCCAATAGCAAAAATTCTTCATCGTTTATATGGGTTTCGTTACAGTTCTTTCCAATGCATTTTTTTTCAAATGCCTATTTAGGTGTACAATGAGACATGTTTATTATTATAATTTTTTATATTTTCATATACATAAGAGTATACAAAGATTATTGACATTTTATGAACATTTTCAGGGTAGAACCTGATGAAGTACACGTACTTTCATCATTAAGTCGACTACGTACGCCAAAGACGGTCTCACCCGGCTTGCGTCTCTTCCATGTTAAATCCGTTTCTTCATCGATTTCATTAGCCAAGGCAAATCGCTTCCTCTTTTTAGTGACGGTAGGTGTATTTTAAATGGATTTTGGGAAAGTCCGGGTGGCCATAGGCAAGAGTTGTGCATGCGTCGAGATAGTAGCGCTTATTCTCAAATTTACTGAGGCAGTTTTTGATAGTGCGTACAGTTTGGAGTTGGCATGCTTGCGCACGAATCTTGTGTATTGTCTCAAAGTGATATCTCTGTATTGTTCATGTTTGATTTTGGCTTGTGTCTGGTAATTGACACCTTTAGTTGCGTCGGACTCAAGCAACATGCTGTAACACTTGGGTTGTAAGCAAATGATTTC
Source organism: Gammarus roeselii (assembly GCA_016164225.1). Taxonomy (NCBI): domain Eukaryota; kingdom Metazoa; phylum Arthropoda; class Malacostraca; order Amphipoda; family Gammaridae; genus Gammarus; species Gammarus roeselii. The sequence goes on from SDVV010016028.1 coordinate 7,519, forward strand.
ACACGGGTAGTCATCAGCTGTTTCGCTTTTCAGTAGTCCTAGCTGTCCTTTCTTGGATTCATCGAACAAGGGGTGATTTTATGGGATAGTTGGGGAAGACCATGTATTCAGCCAGGGGTGCTTGGCGTTTTTCCGCTTCAATGTCGGCCACTCCTTTGATCTGGATCAGCAACGAGTCAGAGTCCGAGTAGATGAGCGCGAAATTATCACCGTAGCGTGGCTTCAGTGTGTCCTAGAAGAAGCTGTAGACTTTTGCTTATGCTTTTTCAAGCACGAAGAATCCAACTTTGAGTGGATGAACCATTCGGATTTTTTTTTGCTTGAGGATCATGATGAATGTTTCGGGGCCGATGGCGTAGCAGTTTTTTAGGAGCGGGTTGGCACCGTGTAAATGTTTACTTTAACGTTTAGAAGACGATTTATTGGATGGATGGGTCCTAGAGCATTTACGGTTTTGGCTACCCTTCACCTGATGAGATATATATCTTCGTTAGCTTAGGTACCTGTCTACATCTTCAATTAGCTTAATATCTATCACATTTTCAACGTGGGGCAAGATGCTTTTTAGTGCATTTTCAATGCTAGTTCATTCGAGTTAAATTTAGATATTGCAAACAAAGATTTATTAGATATTTATTTTTATTGATAATAGATTTTGACACATTTTATGTTAACATATATATTTACGTGGGATAACATTTATACGAAAACATAACTTTTTCACACCGAAATTTCGACGTGAGCATCCTGGCGAAACATAAGTAATGACTTCGTCCTCCCTCTTTTGTGTTATCTTGATCCTTGGTACCAGTGCCACTCTGTGGGTTCTTTATCAATGATGTATATTTATTCCTCACCTGAAGCTGTCGACTCGTCATATCGGCGTGGGATCTATCATCTGGGTATGTTTTTTTCTCTGATCTATTGGTGTTCTAGACTAACGCCCTTAGTACACATTTTAGATAAACATTGACCTTTGGTAGAAGTGTATGCAACACTTGCAATTCTATCCTTGTAACCAAAACTTTGTATTTAGTCTTCAGCGAGCTTTTCATGGACGCTAATTTTTCAATTACTTCTTCATGTTCATGACATCGAATCGTTTCAGGTTTATTCCTGCTATTGCACACATTACCATCAATTATATTCCCGCACATGTGTCGACACATGTGCCGACACAGTGACGCTAACGACCCTGTATATATGCATGTAAGCAAAGTATATATAAAAATGGACTCATATCTGTACTCATTCAGATAGCGGTCCGCTTTCAGGGAAGAAAGATGTCGCCCAGTACGATATGGAAGTATTTTACCAGAAAGAAAAACATGTGGGTATGTGTTATTTGCAATGCGGAGATAAAATTAAGCAAATCAAGCTCCACATTCGGGTTTTGGCGTCCTCTCAGTGGACACCATTATCTTGGATATGATAATCTTATAAATGAACGAGGAAATATAATATCTGAGGATGCAATGGGCGCATTGATAGAACATAATAAACCGGACTTGGGTTTCCAATCTAATGTTATAGACGACGTTCAACAGGGTGCAGGCAGTAAAGAATGTGCGATGCCGGTATCAACCAATCGTGGAATGTATAAAGATTGGGTGAAATGGGAGGAGTATACCCAAACCTTAGCCGAAATTTAAAATAGTGAAAATAAGGGGAAAACGTGGGATACTTCCAGTGGAATGGATATCAGTGACAGTGATATCGAGGATATGTCATGTGAAGAAAAACCTACAACCGTTGAAGGAAACCGAAACTTCAAATGGGGTAATGAAAGGGTGACAAGTATAAGAAGTGGAAAATTGCATAATAAAATCAAATGTATATCTGATTTTGTTTCATAATTATTGGTAATGAAACATTAGGTAAGAGAATCATGTCTCAAACGTTTGAGTGCTAGGAGAATTATGTATATTTTGGAAGTCTGCGGGAATATAATTAATGGTAATGTGAGCAATAGCAGGAATAAGCCTGAAACGATTCGATGTCATAAACATGTAGAAGTAATTGAAAAATTAGCGTCCACAATAAGCTCGCTGAAGACTAAATACAAAGTTTTGGTTACAAGGATAGGGCTGCAAGTGTTGCATTCACTTCTCCCAAGGTCGACGTTTATCTAAAATGTGTACTAAGGGCGTTAGTCTAGAACACCAATAGATCAGAAGAAAAAAAACATACCCAGAGGATAAATCCTACGCCGATATGACGAGTCGACAGCTTCAAGTGAGGAATAAATATACATCATTGATAAAGAACTCATAGGGGGGCCTTTCACCAAGGATCAAGATAACACAAGAGAGGGATGTCGAAGTCATTACTTATGTTTCGCCGAGATGCTCACGTCGAAATTTCGGTGTGAAAAAGTTATGTTTTCGTATAAATGATATCCCATGTAAACATAAAATGTGTCAAAATCTATCATCAAAAAAAAATAATATATTTTATAAATCTTTGTTTGCAATATCTTAAATTTAACTCGAATGAACTAGCATTGAAAATGCACTGAAACGCCTCTTGCCCCACGTTGAAAATGTGATATATATTAAGCTAATTGAAGATGTAGACAGGTACCTAAGCTAACGAAGATATATATCTCATCAGGTGAAGGGGAGCCAAAACCGTGAATGCTATAGGACCCATCCATCCAGTAAATCGTCTTCTAAACGTTAAAGTATACATTTACACGGTGCCAACCCGCTCCTAAAAAACTGCTACGCCATCGGCCCCGAAACAGTCATCATGATCCTCAAGCAAGAAAAAATTCGAATGGTTCATCCACTCCAAGTGGGATTCTTCATGCTTGAAAAAGCAAAAGCAAAAGTCTACAGCTTCTTCTATGACACACTGAAGCCACGCTACAGTGATGACGTCTCGCTCATCTACTCGGACACTGACTCGTTGCTGATCCAGATCAGAGGCGTGGCCGACATTGAAGCGGAAATGTGCCAAGCACCCCTGGCTGAATACATGGTCTTCTCCAACTATCCCAAAAATCACCCCTTGTTCGATGAATCCAAGAAAGGACAGCTAGGACTACTGAAAAGCGAAACAGCTGATGACTACCCGTGTGAAATCATCTTCTTACAACCCAAGTGTTACAGCATGTTGCTTGAGTCCGACGCAACAAAATCGGCTGCTAAAGGTGTCAATTACCAGACACAAGCCAAAACCAAACATGAACAATACAGAGATATACATAACCAGAAAACATACACACACTTTGAGACAATACACAACATTCGTGCGCAAGCATGCCTACTCCAAACTGTACGCACTATCAAAAACTGCCTCAGTAAATTTGTGTATAAGCGCTACTATCTCGACGCATGCACAACTCTTGCCTATGGCCACCCAGACATCCCCAAAATCCATTGAAAATACACCTACCGTCACTACAAAGAGGAAGCGATGTGCCTTGGCTAATGAAATCGATGAAGAAATGGATTTAACATGGAAGAGACACAAGCCGGGTGAGACCGTCTTTGGCGTATGTAGTTGACTTAATGATGAAAGTACGTGTACCTCATCAGGTTTTATCCTGAAAATGTTCATATGATGTAAATAATCTCTGTATACTCTTATGTATATGATAATATGAAAAATTATAATTATAAACTTGTCTCATTGTACACCTAAATAGGCATTTGAAAAAAAATGCATTGGAAAGAACTGTAACGAAACGCATATAAACGATGAGGAATTTTCGCTATTGGAACACCGCGTTAATGGAACACTGATATAACTGTTTCAAAACTGGATAATGCAATATGGGGTAGATAGATTCTCGTAACGAAGATACAGCAACTTAAGAAACAAATATACATTAACCCGCAAACAACCTGACAAATAATCCTTACTATTTTCTATAGATAATATATACATATGAATTAAATAGATGGGAAACACAGAACCTTGCCTGCAATTCAAATTCAGGTTGGTACCGTACAGGGCCGTTCGCACACTAAGGCTGCAAATTGAGTTATAAGACATGCCTAGCACAGTAATCCTATAAAAGCATATATAGTGATACATGAACAGAACATACAAAAAATATCTCAACCCCCCACGGTTACGAACCCACCAATCAAGCATCGATTGAGTCAATTATACCCGTAAGTGATTCTTCTCTAGGAATGATTCAGTCATCCTGTAAATATTGTATCTATTTTCCTTCATCGGATATCTCACAGCATAGAAAAAAACGAATGGAGGAGATACTGCAGTAATAAGTAAAGCTTAGCGCAAGGGTACTGATTAATACAATCGTATAAAAAAATAATAAACTAATCAAATCTATGCTTTGTGTAAAATTGATCAACAGCGAGCAACGTAGAAAATGATATCGAGGTTGAAAAAAATCATCATGAAGGTGTTCGGAAGGTGTGGCTTTTTAATCTATAATACTACATACAAATTATTATCAATAAAAATTTCTATAAAATGTATATCTATCAATACCCCCCAAAAAAACATTCAGAGGAGAGAGCATTGAAATGCAATATGAAAGCAACGCAGATGCAATATCCCCCAAGCATTGAAATGTTAATACACTTATGTAATTATATAACCCATTAACATGTAAAAGCATTCCGTCTGTCCGCTTCTTTCGCGCCAAACCAGTTCCGGTACCCTACGCCCCTCCCCCCCGCCCCCCGTTTCTGCACGAACCATCGTACGTTCGGTGAGTCAGGTTGCATGCACCGCGCCCTACCCCCCGCCCCGCCCAAAAGTAACTCTATTACCGCCTATCTATTTTCCTTCACTAATCCGCGTTTTGCAGTACTTTTTACTACTAAGAAAACTTGGGAGATAGACCACTCGAACCCCATAATCTTTCTTGCGTTTGAGCCCATTCCTCCGTGAACACTCCCTCGGTTTCATAAAAGTTTTAATCAACTTTGCTGATCCACCAAAGAAAGGGTTCGGAACTTTCCCTAACCGGCTTAGCTTTTTTATTACAGTCGCGATAATTTAGCGGGAAGAAGAGTTAACTCCTGTAACTTACGTCTTTGAAGACATTTCTAGTGTCGTATTTTTTCATTGGAATCTATGACCATATTATTTTTTGAAGATAGCTGCCACTATCCAAAAGTCATTCTCAATATTGTGTTATGTGGTACAACATTCTGTACTAATACAATGGGGAGCTGCTATATTGACGGAACAACAAATCTGTTTTGTTTTCCATATCATTAGTAAAATTCTGCAAGAGAATCGATGACAATATCGTACCGAGAGAATTATTGCATCGGCTCTAAAATAGGGTTGGATACAGCTAGTATGGATGAAGCTTGGAAGAGAAGAAGGTCGTTCCAACTTTTGATTTAGAAAGAGAGTGTATGAATGACGGCTGGAAGAGAGGGAGATCATGCTAATTGGCTGGAGGGCTTAGGACACACCCATTGAGAATGGCGGTGAAACAGAGTCAGGTGGTAGTAAAATAGTTGAAAGAACAGGCAGTGTTGAAGGCAGATGGAAGGAAGTAGATTGAAATAATGTTGAAAAAATAGATAGCTCGCGTCAATGTGTTCACGTGACTTGGGAACAGCTGGTGTGGATAGCGACGGGAAGGGAGGTTGTGTTATAAGCTTATATTTACGGTTGGTAAAATGAGGTAAAAGGTGCGAAGGTTCAAATAATTACACTGGTTATTTTATAATATTATTTTGAATTAAGAACATTGAAAAGGGGAAAAGAAAAGCGAACAGCATAATAGAAGAAAGAGCTGTATGTGAACAGAAAAAAAATCAGCTCACCCTCCTCATCAAGCAGTTCAGTTACGAAGTGTGCGGTTCCATTCAATTTACAGTTAAACTCTTGAAAATTATGAGAGGGCCTTGCATTAATGTGTATGAAATGATCCTCCGATATGGGAACCACTCTACAATTTGGTCATTCCCAAGAGGGCGTGGTGTCATAATACCTTGACTCTCATTGGCACACAAAATAAACTTAGGCCGTTAACTAATTTACAGGCTCCTCCCAATTGTCTGTTAATTTTTACGGTTACCCTGGGCTCAACACGGCCCTTCTACGTTATTGGATCCCGGCCACGAATCGCTGAATCGTCGATTTCAACAGGATGCCCCAAATGTCACTGCACTTGTCAACGTCTCCTGGTCATGTATTGCCAGATGGGGACCAACTGTCTTTTGCTAAACAAACACTTTGGAGGGGAATTGGAAGATATGAAAGGCAAGGGATTTCGTCGTTTAACTTAAGCTAGGGTTAACAGGCCCACACTGCCTCTCGGGCGGTGGGAAAGATTTACGCAATCATAACAGTAGATCATTCCAATATGTTGAAGGATTTCAGGCAGGGACAGTTTGAATAAGATGTATATCGTCTTAATGTGCTGTGAGTAGTATATATGTCGCCAAGACGCGGATTGGTCCGGTCTACGGGAGTTCGCACATACCATTTCAGCTACAAAAGAGGCTTACGGCTGGCTTACGGCTGATTCACAGCTGGCTTACGATACCTAACAGGTGAATCAATCGGACGGGCCTAGATTGGGAAGGTTTTATGTTATAAACATTTTAATTTATTGGAATTATCAATGTTTATTGTATTTTTATATGTTTTTCTTCTTTAGATAGATGTACTGGGGTAAACATGGTCACCAACTGTTCCCTAATATATTTCTTCATTCGTTAGAGGTAAGAATATTGTTATAACACAATTCTAGAGGGGTGGGGTGTAGGAGCCCCTTAGGCAAAAAGTTGGATGCGCTTTGGAAAATTAGGTGAGGTTACTATTACCTGTTATTTGAATTGTTTACATCATTTCCGTGGCACGATTGCTCTGTTTGAGTGTTTATCTCACTATAT
>SDVV010016029.1:0-14360 GCA_016164225.1 Gammarus roeselii
TATATATACCATGCAACAACAAACAAACACCCTAACACTTTAGTACATTTGAAAATGAAAACAGAGAGCAAGATGAGGCGACAAGATTGAACCGACGTCGCCTAAGTGGTATCGACTGCCAGTTAGCAAATATACTCCACGCCACCAGCATAACTAATTACATATAATAATGAAACACCCACACAATAAATAAACTAAACAATAAAATTATAATATGAAAATGGTCTAAAACAAGTCCAAATGAAAAACCAATACCTAAAATGATCAATAATGTCTACTTCTGCAACAATTATATAGAGATAATCATTTTAAAAATCTTATTATTACAGTGATACCCTGCAGGAACATACAATACCTAACAAAATATTCTCCGTGCACAAATCCTATCCAGAATTCAGAATAATTTACTTGACGAACCGGTAACCCATATGAATAAAATTAAATCAACGAGATCTAAAGCAAACAAAACTTAAAAAATCACAATCCAACAGCAATAAATTACAGAGAATGATCAAATTCCGAAAAAAAGGCCTACATTCTATAGCAAGTCCTAAACTAAGGAATAAATTCTCAGTGTGCTTATAAAAAAAAAAAAATGTGTCAATGCCCGTTTTTTGCCTACTTAAATTACCACCCCATTCTAAACCTATGTATATAACTATACAATATATTTACAATAAAACAACAACATATACATGTACACATACAATTTACACTCACAACACACCATACCATTTCTAACAACAAATAAAACAGTGAGTTCCACACATGATGAGATAAGACCGACCGCCCGGACAAATTTTCCAGAGACTCAACGAGCGTTCGCTCAAGGGACACCTTACTCCCACATCAAAAAATATCTATGTGCCCATTCCTAATGACAATAAATAAACACACTATAAATAAACAACAACTAGACAAGCATTCCCATACCTACAGCTCATTAGGAAAATTTACACCTTGAAAAGAGAGCAGGATAAGACCGACCGAGGTAAGGTAACACCGAGCGATGAGCAGCTCCTACCATCACCGCGGGTCGCCTCAGCGAGGCCTAAGCTATTCGTTACATACAAATATTACTGACCTAAACAAAATATGTAATCTGGTGATGACTCAGAGCTAAAACACTAAACACTCGAAGCTCTTAACAAGCTAAGAAAAGATTACACTGCGCCGTCAGCGAAACAAAACATTCGTATCCATATAATTAGTTATGAACAAACCAACAATATTTAACTTACATTAAACACCCATAATATATATGTACTCCTATGACATTATATACCCACACAATACAACACTACATCAGAAAGAAACTAATCCCATGATAAGATTATAAGATATGACCAAGCCAGCGTAATAACTTTAAACCATGAGGCGCCCAACCCCACTCCTAAAATCTGAGATACGCACCAATTACTTATGACAATAAAAATACGGTAGGTATTCAAAACATCATCAAACTAATACTTCGTCAGGAAACCTAACACCAAAATAAGAAAGCAAGATAAGACCGACCGCTATGTGGTAACACCGACCTCAAAGTACACTACAAATGTGAAATTTGGCTAGAACTCTTATGATCGCCCTATCCTCTGGTTATGGTCAGGGCTGCCAAAAAATATATATACACGACTTCATAGCATATCTATTTACCGATACGTTATAACTGTTTCCATTATTGATGTAATGCCTTGCATGTGTTCGCAAAATTAATAAGGAGCCGAAAATGCGTCGGACACAATGCTCAAGGTTAGTTCTAAGCCAACTAGAACGTATAACACTATTATGTCTGTCGTAAAAACAGTGGGTTTCCAACTACTGAGGGGAAATTTGATCAATTACATATATCTGTCTATTTCCTCGATTCTATTTCATGACCTCAGCTTCAGAACGACTGCATGGAGATTATACTTCTATTCATGAAACTCCGACTACAATTAAGCAGCTTGGGCGAAAGAAAGTACGTCGAATCTTTGTTGTTATTTCCGTACCCTCGCAATGAAGGAATACTGATTCGTGCGCGTGACCAGTGAGCAATGGTATGTTTCTTTTTCCTTCGTTGCGACTTGCTCAAACGCATCTCATACTTGTCAACATAATATTTGTTTCTATCCTTTCCTAACAAACGATTGTGTGTTAGATTGGCTTGCAAGCCCATGATTGATCGCGGAAAAACTCTAGAGGTCTCAAGATCAGAGGGGTAGACAATCAAAGAGAAATTATCAAGTGATGCAACCAAAAGTTTAATCAACTAACCAGAAAATGTCTAATGCTTGTCTTATAAATCAATAGCATTATGGTTACGTCTATGGATACCTTTGGTGCTTTCTATATGTGATATGGACGATTTGGGTTTGCTGAAAAATGTACATCGTCAGTCACGGTTAGAATTTATTTTGAATGATCCGCCTGCGGGAAGCGAATTTCTTGTTCCTCAACTTTGATGGGAACGCTTAAAAAACCTTAACATGGTTATACTAATGGTATAACGCTTAAAAAAACTTCACATGGTTATACTAATGGTATGACACTTAAAAAACCTTAAGATGGTTATACTAATGGTATAACAAACCTTTACATAGTTTACTACTGATATAACAAGGACCCATGGATGTTAAATATCTGAATTACTGAAATTTGAATGATGTTTCCCTGGTCTCGGTAATTTTGTTGATTACAGGCTTATGAAAGTGTATGAAAGTTCTGTTCTCTAAGTTTTAACGGCTACTCTTGCGATAAACGACATACGATCCCCCATTCCGCAAGAAATAAACATCAATAAACTTGACAAAATAGCAGCCAATATCAGATTTCCTTTCACATCCAGATAATAGCATATTGTCAACTTCACAGTAGACACATTCACCCAACAATACTTCTAGTAATCCAGCAATCCAGGTTTCAGTATATACTCAAGAAGAAAATAGTCAAGCATATTAAAAGACTGCTATCATAACTGTCACAATGAATGAGTCGCTCGAGTGCACGGCCAGCTACACAAAGCGCCGAAAATGTGCTGGTTATCAAGCACATGACGGGGTCATTGAATATTATTATGAATATCACTAATATATTAATGAAGGACTTCAAAGAATCACAATCATTCAAATGCGCGTCGGATGACAATCATTTTCTGTAATAACTATCAGGAAATCATGTTACACGTCTTGAAATCCTATTCAATATAATCAGTGAATTGTGTATTCATTCATCAAATGTTTGGGGCAGAGCGAGGATGGAAGCATTCAAATTACCGATCAGAACTATATTTTTTCTAATATTCTCTGGCCTGCCTATGTCCAACTATAACAAACTGGTCATATTGCCCAGCCAGTTCATGGAATCATGTAATCCTCTCTGACCATCATAACACTTTTATAACAAGATCCGTTACTGGTTGGAATGAATATTTGTTTTTCATTGTATATAATAAACAGCAATTACTGTTTACAAACCTAATTACTTTACGTCTCTCAAATAATCAGAAAATTGGTGCCAGATCCACCACATGTAGTCATCAAATGTTTGCAAATCTTGCCACTAAAAAGTAACCATAGCAAAAACAGTTACTCAAATTTCATTCCTATTTATGCCATGGTGTTTGCAAATAATTGTATACCACGATGCCTGAAAAAAATTTGAACCTAGAGTTGATAACTAATAATAACAAAATCATCCAGTGTTCTATTCTGGAACAGTAAAAAAATCCAATGTGTGTATTGTTTAAGAAAAAGTGATCGAACATATTCTGCATTTCAAAATTAAATATTAAAATGTTGTTTGGTCAAAATAGGTCTTGAGCTTAAATGCAGTGTAATTATTTTGGGATGCTGCCACTAATGGCAGTAGTGTAAAGTGTCCGTAAACGGCCCTGGAGATAGGGGTCCGTAAACGGCCCTGGAGATAGGGGTCCATAAACGGTCCTGGAGATAGGGGTCCCGAAACAGCCCTGGAGAAAGGGGTCCCGAAACAGCCCTGGAGAAAGGGGTCCAGAAAACGCCCTGGTGAATATTGTTTGGTTATGATTACTGATTATTAATGGTTTGTAAAAAGGTATTGTACAGGGTAAGTATTATTGTATGAATTAATGTTATAGCTCCTTTATTTGGCATATCCTCACGAAATGTTAGCCTGGTACATTTTGGTTTGGCTGTATATGTAGGATTAAATTCTATTTAATGGTATATCGTATTATTTGGTTGCGCTTATAGCGTTATGATGCAATTTCATTTGGGTATTTATTGCAAGTCTTTGCTCAAGTAATAAGTTGCATTAATTTAGTGACACTTATAGCGTTGTGATAGGATTTGTGAATAGGTATTGTAAAGGGTAGGTATAGTTGTATGATTTATAGTTTATTTAATTGGCATATCCGCAAGAGGTGTTGGCCTGGTACATAGTCGGTAGGCTGTATGTGTACGATATGATTAAAGTGTTATGGGATAGAGAATATACCAACAATAACGTTGGGAGAAATGTATGTGGACAGTGAAATCATCATTGGAAAAACTTCAGTCAAGTTTTTCCAATGTGCAGTCAAGTGCAGTCAAGTTTTTCCAATGATGATTTCACTGTCCACATGTTATGGGATAATTTTATATCGTAGTATTTAATATCGCAGGCACCCCTGTTATAAAAATTGGTTTGCATTGCTGGATCACTATTTTATTCATGGTATTATTAAACGATGTAGTTACCGTTGTAACAGTATGTCGTTGCTCGACCGTTATCTACTTTAGGTATGTTGACCAAAAAACGTATTAGTGAAATTTGAAATCACGAACTTGGCTTTTTATTATAGAGCAAAAGCTATAGTATTTGATATTAAATCCATCGGCTTTTTCCCCTTGTATGTATATATTTTCAGAGTTTCATCAGGACACGGCGTTAAGAATCGAATGGTAGGCGCAGTTGCGTTCATGTATTTTCAATCTGTATGTCTGTGGACAATGAAACAAGTTTTTGATTATATATATTTATTTATTACATATTAGGAACATTTACATCAATGTATTTTCAACATTTTAGAAGCGGCTGCAGGGGCATACGTTTCACGAATTTTTCAATGCGTACGACTGTGGAAAATGTAACATGTTCAAGTTCATTATTTATTTATTCATTACATTGTAACATAAGAACATTTACATATAAGGAGCAGTAATTTGGAAAGGTTACCACTGATTGCTATCGTAACGGCAGGTCTCTATCCGCCAATGTCATACATAGACCTCATCTCGAGTCGCATTCCTCACGTGATTCTGATTATTAGCCAGATTGCATCTCTACAAGTCATTTTACGGCACCTTCAATCACTTGCTGCGTCGCTGGTAGGAATATTGTTATAATACATTTGGACGTGCTGTAGGGGAGCCCCTCGACAAAGAAGTAGGATATGTTATGGAAAATTGGGTGAGATAAGCTCGCTCGTCTGAATATATATTCATCCACGGTGTTACAGTTTATTTAATTGGCATATCTACAAGAAATGCTAGTTTGGTACATATCGATATGGCAGTATGTATAGTTTTTAATTAATTACGTTGTATATAACGTTTTAGTTTTATATTAGGAATATTTACATATAAGGAACATTTACATCAATCTATTTTCAACATTTTAGGAGCGGTTGCAGGGGTCTACGTTCACTTCTTTTCAATACGAGTGACTCTGGACAATGGAACGTGTTCATGCATATATTTATGTATTTACATAGGAGTATTTACATATGAGGAACATTTATATATTAGGAACATTTACAGAATATAACATGGAGACGTAGACGTACTTCCGTCATTCACCCGACTACACACGCCATAGACGGCCTCTCCCTGCTCACGTCTCTTCCATGTTAAATCCATTTGTACATAGACATCATCATCACCAAGACACATCGGACACATCGCTTCCTCTTTTAAGTGACCGTAGATCCAACTTCAATGGATTTTTTGGGAATGTCTGGATGCCCATAAGCATGAGTTGTGCACCCATCAACATATTACCGATACATTTCGAACTTACTGAGACAATTTTTTAATAGTGCCTACAGTTTGAAGCTGGCACGCTCGCGCGCGAATGTTGTTTATGGTCTCAAAGTGTGTGTATGTTTTCTGGTTATGAATATTTCTTTATTGTTCTTGTCTGATTTTGACTTGTATCTGGTAATTGACACCTTTTGCAGCTGATTTGTGGCGTCGGACTCAAGCTACATACTGTAACACTTTGGTTGCAAGCAAATGATTTCACTCGGGTAGTCGTTGGCTGTTTCGCTTTTCGGAAGTCCCAGCTGTCCTTTCTTTGATTCGTCATACCAGGGATGATTTTTCGGGTAGTTGGAGAAGTCCATGTATTCAGCCTGAGGAGCTTTACGCATTTCTGGCTCAATGTCGGCCACACCATTGAAGTGAAGCAGCAACGAGTCGGTGTCCGAGTAGATGAGCGAGACGTTGTCACCGTATTTGGGTTACAGTTTCTCATAAAAGAAGCTGTAGACTTTTGCTTTAGCTTCTGTTTGGAGCTGATGAGATATATATTTATATATCTACGATACCTTAGGTAACTGAGTGCAATTTAAATTGCAAATAATTTTATCACATCTTCAATGCTAGGCATACTGTATTGTAATGCCTTGCATTTCATGTTGCATAACTGCAAACTTCATTTCTAGGCATTCGAGGTAAATTTAGGAATTTGCACACAAACACTTATAAGCTATATTTTCATTGGTAATATTTTTTTACACGTATATGTTTGCAAATTACGTGGGCTTATAATTATTACGAGAACATAACTATTTACTCCGAAAATTCGATGGGAGCAACTGTGCGAAACATAGGTAATGATTTCGACCGCCATATCTGGTTTCATCTTGATCCTCGGTATCAGAGATACTCTGCGGCTTCTTTATCAATGATGAGCATTAATTCTCACCTGGAGGTGTCGGCTCATTATGTTGGTTCTAGACTGCCCTTATTACACATTTTAGATAGACGGATAGCTTCGGGAGTAGTGCATGCAACACTTCTAAACCTAGCCTTGTAACCAAAACTTTGTTTTATAGCCTTCAGCGAGATTTTTTCCAACGCTATTTTTTTATTATAATTACATGTTTATGACATCGAATCGTTTCAGGTTTTTTAATACTGGCGCCGACATTCCCATTCAGTATAATCCCACAGTTCTCCAAGTTTACCTAATTCTCTTAGTACTGAAATGTTTGAGACATGATTATCTCCCTTCATGTTTCACCATCTCACGTTTCAATATCACTGTCACTGGTGTCCATTCCACTTAAAGTATCCCACGTTTTTTCCATATTTTCAGTAATTTCCATATTGTCTAACGCTTGGGTGTACTCTTCTAATTCACTCAATCTTTATTTGTTCTACGTTCGACTGTTAGTGTCACCGTCCTTTTTTTACTGCTCGCACCCTGTTAAGCACTCTCTATCTCATTATTCTGGAAATACAGGTCCGGCTTATTATGTTTTATCAATACACCCGTTGCATCCCTTGAGCACCTAAGATTATCATATTCAAGATAATGGTATCATATGAGATGACGCCAAAACCCGAACGTGGAGCTCGATTTGTATAGTTTTATCTCCCAACCGCAGATAACACATATCCTCGCATTATCCTTTCCGTTCAAAAAATTTCCATATCAAACTTGGCGTCATCCTTCTAACCCGAAGGCAGACCGTTAACTGAATGAGTGCAAATCTGGGTCCAATTTTATATATAGTTGTACATGCATATACAGGGTCGTTAGCGTCACTGTGTCGGCACATGTGTCGGCCCAATGCATATGTACAGGGGCGTTAGCGTCACTGTGTCAACACATGTGTCGGCACAATGCATATATACAGGGTCGTTAGCGTCACTGTGTCGGCACATGTGTCGGCCCAATGCATATGTACAGGGGCGTTAGCGTCACTGTGTCAACACATGTGTTGGCACAATGCATATATACAGGGTCGTTGGCGTCACTGTGTCGGCACATGTGTCGGCATCATGTAGGCATTTACACACATTTGTGCAAAAAGTGTTACAATACACTGCCAGATGCAGTAATACCTAGGCAACCTAATCTAACCAACTTAACCAATAATTATATATTTTCATTCAAGTTTGATTGTTATGCATCATATTTAGTCATTCTTTTTATGCGATATACATATCAAATTCCTCCATATGGCTCTATTTTACGTAGCTTTTTAATATCACAAACGATGTACACGCATACACGCTTTTGTACGCATATGCAGTGGTCGGTGCCGGCAGTATGTATGCCAATATCAGGGTCTAATCCGGCACCTGTACCTGCACTATGTAGGCATAAACAGGGATCGATACCGGCACAATGTAGACACACACACATTCGTATGCATGTACAGGGGCGGTTAAGATCTGTAGCAACAAAAGCAACGTCCCTTGCTTTTGTTACAATATATTTAAGGTGGACCAGCTGCACGGCATGTTAGGTTAAAAGAACTAATCATCCTAACCTAACCTAATCTTTTCTAATAAAGAATTATGTATTATCAATTGACTTTCATGCTAACATATGTTTTTTTTCAGTAATTTAGGATTATTGCATAACAAATATCTCCATTTAACTCTACATTTTGATTTATCCCTTGCAGTTTTGGTACACACTTCCAATTTTGATCTAGCAAATTTCATCCATTTTCATAGGTAATTACATCGTTGTTTGATTGTTATAGATATTTTCTTATGGTTTTCGATTTTTGATTTGACACAATTCTGCGGTACTTTTAAATGTTATTCACACCCATCAAAAACCTAGCCTAACCTTGTGTATGGTATTCAGTCATTGATATATACATATGAACCCCTCCACATGGTTCTTTATAGAACTTACACCTTATTCCTTCTACTGCATGGTCACTCTCGACCCACAATAGTTAGCAGAGAGGCTAGATTTTCAATTTTAGATGGTTTTAATGATACAAGTATTTATATTTGTATCTAGTTTCACACAAACGAACACTTCGTCTCATACTAGGTCTACCACATTTACTTCAATATCTAATTACATTACATCCTATGACGACTTGCACGTCTGATTCGAATTTGCTTTCCTATATTTTTCATATTTTTGACGATGACTCCGTTTCAGATGTCGCCACACATTACACGTGGATTAATGTTTATTCAATTTTATTTCTATTTTGCGCCGAGAACAGACCACCGTTACCCCATTAATTCCGAACAAACGATGTCTCAAGCTATACCTCATCCTTCCACAACAGAATCACAAACTTGACTGAGCAAGATCTGATCGGACTCGGACTTATATCCTACCAATCTGTAACACATCTAGATCATCCACCCCGGGGTAGGTTTATGGGTATCGTTTCACGCCCTACAACATATTCTCTTACCTAGTTCGACAATTCAATGTTATCTCCGACTGACACGATGTTTGCAATTCATTGCTTAACCTTTAAGTTCTAGGATAATATAAACCTTTGATTAGGGATTTACGGGGTTTATTACTATTTATTAATTACAGATTTTGCTGGATACATCAATACTTTCTACTTCATTGCTTTGATTTGTAGCAGCACGGTTCGTACATCCAACCATACCAATCATCATTAGGTTTCAGCTTCCTCTCATAATCCTTCGTATACTCCATAATATCTTCGATACGAATACCGAAGGCTGTTCCAGCCCCGTGAGTCCATAAATTTATTTCTTCTTCTCTGTGAACTTCAATTATTCGAATCTTCTCCAATTCAATGTAATTCCGATCTTTATCCGAAAATTTTTTTTGCACGCGCTGCAGATTTTCTTTTGTTACTAGGTAAAATTTATTTTTCCACCAAATAAGGTGCGATGACACTAACAGTCGAACGTAAAACGTAAAAAATAAGGATGATTTGGGGTGAGTACACCCTAACCTTAGACAATGTGGAAAATACTGAAAATGTGGGAAAAACGTGGGATACTTCGACTAGAATGGACACCAGTGACAGTGATATGGAAACGTGTGATAGTGATACCGAGGAGGTATCATGTGACGAAAAACCTGATAAAGTTGAAAGAACCGAACTATCAACTGGGGTAATGAAATGGTTAAGTTTAAGAAGTGTAAAATTATGCAATAAAATCAAATGTATATATGACTTTGTTTCAAAAATGTTGCAAATGAAACATTGAGAAGAGAGGATCATGTCTCAAACGCTTGTGTGCTTGAAGAATTAGGTATATTTCGGCAATCTGCTGAAATATACTGAATGGGAATGTTGGCGCCGGTATGAAAAGACCTGAAACGATTCGCTGTCATAAAAATGTAACTATAATGAAAAAATTAGCGTCGAGAAAAAGCTCGCATAAGATTACAAAACAAAGTTTTGGTTACAGGGCTAGGTTTGGAAGTGTTGCAAACACTCCTCCCGAAGGTATCCGTCTATCTAAAATGTGTACTAAGGGCAGCTGTTTAGACCCCAATAGATCAGAGAAAAAACACACACAGATGATAAATCCTACACCAACTTGATGAGCCGACACCTCCAGGTGAGAAATAATGATCATCATCGATAAAGAAACCGCAGATTGTCACTGATACCGAAGATTAAGATAAGACGAGAGAGGGCGGTCGAAATCATTACTTATGTTCCGCACAGTTGCTCCCATCGAATTTTCTGAGTGAATAGTTGTGTTTTCGAATAAATGATAAGCCCTTGTAAATTCCTAATATACGTGTAAAAAAATATTATCAATAAAAAAAAACTCATAAATGTATGTTTGCCATATCCTAAGTTTAACATGAATGCCTAGCAATGAAATTTGCAGTTATGCAACATGACATGCATTGAATTGCAATTCAGTATGCCTAGCATTGAAAATGCGATAAAATTATCTGCAATTGAAACTGCACTCGGTAACCTAAGGTATCATAGATATATAAATATATATCTCATCAGCCGTAGATATATAAATATATATCTCATCAGCCGTAGATATATAAATATATATCTTATATTAGACACTGAAACCCAAGGACGTTGACAACGTCTCGCTCATCTATTCGGACACCGACTCGTTGCTGTTCCACTCCAAAGGTATGACCGACAATGAGTCGGAAATGCGTAAAGCTCCTCTGGCTGAATACATGGACTTCTCCTCCAACTACCCGAAAAATCATCCCTTGTTTGATGAATCAAAGGACAGCTGGGACTACTGAAGAGTGAAACAGTCAACGACAACCCGAGTGAAATCATTTGCTTGCAAACAAAGTGTTACAGTACGTTGATTTAGTCCGACGCCACAAATCAGCTGCAAAAGGTGTCAATTACCAGACACATGCCAAAATCAGACATGAACATTAGAGATGCCATAAAATAACATGTAGAGATGCAATCTGGCTATTAGGCAGAGTCGCGAGAGGAATGCGACTCGAGATAAGGTCTCTGTATGACATTGACGGATAGAGGTCTACCGTCACGATGGCGATCAGTGGTAACATTTCCAAATGACTACTCTTTATTTGTAAATGTTCCTATGTAACCATGTCGTAAATAAATTAATAATAAACTAGAACATGTTCTATTATCCACAGTCGTACGCATTGAAAAATGCGTGAAACGAATACCCTTGCATCCGCTCCTAAAATTCTGAAAATCGATTTATGTAAATATTCCTAATATGTAATAAATAAATAAATATAATCTTAAACTTGTTTCATTGTCCAAAGACATACGGGTTGAAAATAAGTGAACGCATCTGCGCCTACTATTTGATTTTTAACGTCGTGTCTTGATAAAACTCTGAAAATATATTTATACAAAGGGAAAAAGGGGATGGATTAAATCAAATACTATAGCTTTTGCTCTATAATAAAAAACCAAGTATGTGATTTCAAATTTTACTAATTCGTTTTTTGGTCAACATGCCTAAATTAGATAACGGTCGAGCAACGACATACTGTTACAACGGTAACTACATCGTTTAATAATACCATGAATAAAATTATGATCCAGCAATACAAACCCATTTATATAACAGGGGTGCCTGCGATACTAAATACCACGATATAAAATTATCCTATTACTCTTTTATCATATCATACACATACAGCCTACCTGCTATGTACCAGGCCAACACCTCATGCGGATGTGCCAATTAAATAAACTATAAATCCTACAATTATACTTACCCTTTACAATACCTATTCACAAATCCAATCACAACGCTTTAAATGTCACTAAATTAATGCAACTTATTGCTTGAACAAAGACTTGCAATAAATACCCAAATGAAATGACATCACAACGCTATAATCGAAACCGAATGATACGATATACCATTAAAAATAATTCAATCCTACTTAGACAGCCAAACCAATTTGTACCAGGATAACATTTCGTGAGGATATGCCAATTAAAGAAGCTATAACATTATTTCATACAATAATATTTACCCTTTACAATACCTATTTACAAATCAATAAAAATCAGTAATCATAACCAAACAATATTCACCAGGGCGTTTTCTGGACCTCTACCTCCAGGGCTGTTTCGAGAGCCCTATCTCCAGGACCGTTTACGGATCCCTATCTCCAGGGCCGTTTACGGACACTTTACACTACACGTAGCAAGCGCTGGAAACCTCACTCATCACATAACAAGTTACCATCGAACTTCATAGAGTGCATTGCCCTTCCTGAAATTACTGAGTTATAAACAAGTCTCTCAATTATTATTAATATTTTCCCGTGCTATTTTAGCGTCCGAATTTCGTTCAACTTATTCCCGATCGTTTTTTCCTACAGAAGTTGGCCGACCAGGAAGAGCCGATCTAATATCAATCTATTCCAAGACTCGCTCCATTACAGGCATCAGCGAAAGATTTGACTGCACTGCTTCCTTGATTTCTAAGATGTCCACATCCTTGTATTCAAGTGCAAGAGATGGAATTTACAGATTGGAAAGAACCTATAACATATTTTCACAGAACACGGATGCATTCACATCCACAGAGCAGCCCCATAAACATAACATTTAAGGTGTTTGACGTGTTTTCATGCCTTTTCAATGGGTTAATAGAAACCTCCGGCAACGGACCCGTGTTAGGTGATTGGCTATAGGCCAGAATGAGGTAGCTGATAGCGTGTTCGTAAATGGCCCAGGTGGTCCGGCCCCGTGAGTGTTTCGTGCCCTGGGCCGGGAGATGCACAGGAAACTGCATTCCTGAGACAACATCCAATGATATTAAAATAATGCTATCAAAGTAAAACTTAATTATAACAGTTATAAACATTTTTTATTAAAATAAACACATGTTGTGAGGGAAAGGAGAGGAGAGTGCAGGGACGAGCCCTCACAACATCTGTGACGAAATTGGTTATCATGACCACATCTGCGTCCGCACCCGCATCAAGCATTACGCAGTGAAACAAATATAGACTATTAAAGCAAATCAAATAATTCTCCTTAATTATCGTTTTCATTGAGCAGTGATTTAAAATACTAAAAAAAAATATTATATTGAAGATCGAAAATTTGTATACTCTGATTTCCTAGATCAACATCTATTGCAATGGCAAAATCATTAGGGTCACAGGCAAACTCATTTCCATCAGCATTTTAATGGTGTCTGACCGCTGCTTCTCATTAGGTGGTTACTAGATTCAAATTCTAGCTGCGGGGTACTAGTATCGTCTTTCAGGTTTGTTTTGCCAACATTGACCATTCCAAGTAGGTCGTCTGAGCATTCATGGATGCTCATGAACGCTCAACGACTCAAGTTGACGGACCTCAAGCCAACTCCTTGCCTGTTTATGGTTAGGCTTTGCTGTGTTCATTGGATTTTTTTGTTGTTTTTTGCCTCATTCTATTGGGGATCGATCAGTTTGATAAATAGTTTCCCCTTTCGTGTTCGCTATTCTCTACTTTCTTCCTCTTTCTTCTAGCAAGATACCTTTTGTGTAACTTTCCATACTTGAGTGTGGGCCAATCGTCCGAATGGTGTTCCACTGAGTACCCAGCAATAACACTCATCAATTGAACTCAGCGCGATTACATTAAGCTAAACCATCCATTAACAATATTATTACGGTTTTTGAGGTTACAATTTAGGTGGCTTGATATAAGTTTTACACTCAATCGATACATGTACAAACAGAAATTATCAGAATTAGTATTTATGATTCAGAACTCTATCGTCAAGATAAATATATATATATATATATACATATATATACATATATATACATATATATACATATATATACATATATATACATATATATACATATATATACATATACATATATATACATATATATACATATATATACTTATATATACATATATTTACATATATATACAT